>CAUYSK010000987.1:0-36767 GCA_963575035.1 Avahi laniger
GTTACTGAACACAGATTGGGGAAGAAATGAACAATAGCATACCCTCACATAGTACATCCGTCATAAGATACTACAAATGGAAATAACCTCAAGAGTGTAGATGACCTCTTATACTTTCCTGGATTAAACTTAAGCCCATTACCCAAAGTGAGGCACCACAAGATTGGAAGAATGGGTCCACTTTTACTCACCATCAAATTGGTACTAAGTGATCAACACTAGGGTGATCTCATGGCAGTAATACTTCTCCAGGTATTGAGGGATGGGGGGTGGTAAACCCACAACCAAAGGACACAGGGAGCATTGTAGGAGGGAAGGGCATGCCTTTAACTCTCGCTTGGGTGAGGCAAAGACATAAAGTGTAACCAAAATGTATGTGCCCTCATAATACCCTGAAATAAAAAAATATATATGTTTTTACATTTGATAACATTGTTCATCATCCAATAATACTTGACAGAAAAATTTTGTATGTTAATTAGCTTTAATTTTTTAAAGTTCTAATAATTATAAGTTTCTGTTATTTTTTCTTTTGGGTTGAGTTTTGTTATAATTACTAGTGCAGATTTATCAAAATAGCATATAATCCAGGTTTTAATGAATAACAAATATGTTTATGAAAATTAATTTATTAATACATTTATTATTAGCTCATTTATATATGGATTAGTAAATAGTTATTACTATATTGAGACAGAGTTTAATATCGAATTTATTCTATTTTTCCTGTATACATATATGAAAACTTGTTCATTTAAATAAGAAAATGGAAATTGCAAGTGTTTTATAATGACAGTGTCCCTCAATTCTTAAAACTCCTTTCATGTTATGTACTAAAAATTATATTGTGATCTAGCCTTAAAAATCATTTTTAATGATCTAATACCTACACATCAATTAATTCTTTCTGAGGTTCTTTTAAATAGCAACGAATTGTAAACAATCTAGCTTGTAAAATAGTTACCCAATCATTAGATTTCTGGAAAATAAACTAAAGTAACGTTACTAAGAATTTTCAAAGATTATTTGGGTGCTTTATGCTCTTTTATTTAGAGGTACCTTGTTTAATATATGAAAGAATTTTGCAAAAGTTAAAATAATAATCAACTTAAATATGTCTTTGCTAACAATTGTTTGATAACATGTTCCTACCTGAACATGTACTTTACACTTCGGAGTTGCAGATACAGCTGAGACAAGGATGTGTGAGTCAAGCTCTTCCTTATTTGCTCCCTTAATTTTTTACCAATAGTTTTAGGCTTTTGAATAAAAATTACTCATGCTGAAAAAAAAAAAAAGAAAAACAAATTAAATACCTCTGAATATGTCCATTGCCACATATAGAATTAAGAAATAATCTATTTCCTAGGGTTGTTTGAGGGTTAAGTAAGTTGATGCATCATTCCCTGTAAAGCCTTTAGCACTGCAACTTCCGTCTGCTTTTCCAGCCCAGAGACTAGACTGTGTAAAGGTGAATGTTGGGACATCACATGTGAAAATATTATATCAGCTAGTGGATAGGTAGATTAGATGCCCTCTCGTATGCTGACATTATCTGATTTGGTAGATTAGATGCCCTCTCGTATGCTGACATTATCTGATTTGAAATGTAGAATATAAAATGTTTCCTTGCTGCAGTGGGTCTAATAGAGCACCTAAACATGCATAAAGGCCTTTATGACTTCTAGACATCTAGAATTGTAAAATAAAGGAGGCTGAGTAGGAGACTACTTTTACCCATGAAATAAACACAAAAGCCAACCTCTTTATGGAAACCTCCTAGCTTGTTTAAATCATCATGCCTACCTCGTTCCAACCCTTGTGCACTTTCTCAGCCACTTCCTTTCTCTGAATTCTACTTTTGATTTTTTCATATAATGACTTACTATTTGCTACCAATTTTTAGCAGGTTAACTAGTCATTATGTTTAATTCTCAGCCCCATTTCCCTGGCTTTGACCACAACTGCTTTTGACAATAATGCTAGATACCGACCCTGGATATATGGCCCTTTTCACAAGTGATAGCAAATACTCTTCCAATTTCAATTCTAAGTCAGTTTTCACACTCTCCTACCTCTATACCTTGAGCAGTACATCCACCAGGTTTACTCCTGCATTAAAATGTCATTCTTTACATTCTTTACTATCCATTGATGATATCTCATTTAGCTTCTGCCATATCTGGAGAATTTAAGAATAACAAACTATTAATATGAATATTTGCAATTTCCATCCCTCTACAACAGAATAATATCACCTATCACAATGGTAAGAAGAATATGGCTCTTACTTTCTATATGTGTATTCCAAATATAGAAGACCGAGAAGAGAAACTTCTCTCTCCTTCTAAACAATAATATAAAGAAGTTTTAAAGAAAGGATTCTATTGACCAGAGCAAAATATAGAAATATATTAAGGATATTTATATTTATGAGAATATAGTTCATTCAATATTTAAAACAAATATGTATATTATTCTGCTAATCTAAAACTAAGAGATTCATTTATGATCATATGTGTCATTTAAAGGAAATTTTCAGAATACATGGAAAGCAATTTAAGTCAATTAAGAATTGCTTAGCATAGTTTTTCAGAAGTTAAAAACTACACATCAGCCCTTAAATACAAAATAAATGCAATAAATATGCAACTTTTCTCCTAATTTAAATAGTTCTATATTATTGCAACTGAGAAAATAAAGAAAAATAATAAGGAAATCAAATTATAATATCCTATATAATTGGCTTTTTAATTGTTAATATTATAACTATCTTAAAAGGTTATCTGGATAATCTAATATATCGTAATGGAGATTAAACACATGATGCTAGAACACTTTTCAAATCTGAAAAAGTTTTGCCTTTCCTTAGCTTGCTTGATTGTGGAATTAATAGAGTATGCATATATAAAAACCAGAGACATATACACATATATATACATATATACACACACATACATATATGTTGCTATCCCATACTTTACGTAGTACTTTCAAATTGTACTCAGGTTTTGTCCTGTACCCTTAGTCAATGTTGAGTGTTACATGGTATGTTACAGTAAAAATATAAGTGGTTTTTGAATGAGAAAAATGTGTGTTCACCAAATTCAGTGGATCATTTTTTGTCTTTAGTATTATAGCTAGGCACAAACTGATTTGGTCTTAATTACTCATATGTAAAATGAAGATAACCCCAATCTAGCAGAATTGTGGTTAGACTCCAGTATAACTGTGTGTTATGAAGTATGTAGTCATTATAGATTGTAAATTATTATTGATAGCTCACTGACTATAATCTGAAATATCTATGGAAAATAAAATGTCCTATATATGTTAATACCATATCTATTTCTAAGCTTATTTCAAGCTTACTGTTCAGTTCTTGTTATATCAAACAAATTCTACCATTCAGATCTTTAAAATGACACTAGAAAATGGTCTGGAAAGTACTATACAATATTAACATTTACCATTTACAGAAACCATATCATAATTACAGTATTTAAAAATCATTATCAGAGCTGTCATAAACCTTTAGATCTTTTAATAATGTATTCTTTCCTTATTACCATGATAGGTATCAATTTGAAAAAAAGTAAATCAATATTTTTGCTTACTTTCTATTCAATATCAAAGTAAGAATAACACATTCTAATTCATTGAACATACAAATTAGTATAAATCTTTTTGAAGGTAGTTTACATATATAAAAATATGAGTATTTATTAATGACTACTAATCCCAAATTAATCTATGGATACATTTATTGATAAAATACCCCACATGAATGATTGGATGTAACTCGCCATCAGTAGAGGACCTGCTTTAAGAAGTAGTATGAGGTATCTGTGACATGAGTGTTAAATTAAATGAGCAGGAGGCCATTAGTCTCCATACATTGAGGCCATGTCCACACATTTACTTCCTACATAACAAACTGCAACCTAACTTCACACATAAATCAACCAAAACTTAAATTAGGAATATAACAGACAGCTAAGTTTCAGCCAATCTCAAACAGCTGAGTTTCAGCCAGTCACAAACAGCCAACTCATTACACCATGCCAAATAAGGCAAATGCCTAGTCGTAGCCAATCAGATGATTTCTCTACTTTGCTTCTTTGACCAGATTCTGTAACAGTGCTTTTTTCAAATAAACTCTGCTAAATGTAATTTGTCTAAAGTTTTTAACATGAGAAAGGTAAAATATAAAATAGCATTTGTGGATATAATGTATTTTCATAAACAAATCATGAAGTGTGCATGTGTCTGTAGGTTCATACTTTCATTTGCATAAGTAGTTTGAAATAAAACACAGGAAATTATTGATAGTGGTTACCTATGATCAGGACTAGTGAGGAGAACAAGATGAAGTTTCCTATTTTTTGTCTGTACATGTGGTTTGAATTTTTAAAACTCTTATTTTAATGGTCAAGAAAAGATATCAATAATATTATCAATTATTTTCTTCATACATTCTATTTTAAAAGTTTTATAAATAACCCAACTTTGTTAAATTCCTTAACTAATTTTTATTCTGTGTTTGTGGTATAAGATGTCATCCCAAGGAAGCATGAATCAGTTCGTTTAACCTTGGGTGCTTCTGTTTAAACAGGTGGAAAGATACTTTCTGGAATATGTTCAATCTATAACACTAATCATACAATATTTTTAAAACATATTTTAGATGAAAATAGAGTTACTTGAAATTTTTATTGAACAAGACCTGAATTATGAGAGATCAGTAAATTTAGGTATGCCTAAGCAGAGTCTCATACAACGGATTTTTTTAATTCTGAGAACAATTTGCTCTAACTTATTTTTGGAATTTAGAGGGAAAACTGAAACCACTGCTGATAAAATGTTGTGGAGTCTGGTTCTATTAACATTTTATCTTGGAAAAGTCCTGAGTAGTAAATTGGTAATTAATGTTTGAGCTTTTATCATTCTTGTTGAGCAAAATTCAGAATGCTAATTTTTCTGAATGAAATTACATGTTTGCCATGCCACAGTGCTTAACATGCCCTGGTGAAACCATAAGAAGATGGGGGAAAGATTCTTTTCAATATGCCATTGGAGGCCAATATCCAGAATTATATTAACATACAACGTGATAGTAAAAAGATCTAAAAAGACATATCACAAACTTCTATTCCAAGAGGGGATTTGTACTTGAATATCTTAAGAAAAGCAAACATTATCAAAATAATTGGAGAAAACTGAAGTCATTTACTTTGGGTTATCTAACATTTTAAAATAAATTAGGAATTAATAACCAACCTATACATGGTACCAGTCAAAACAGTCAACTAAAATTCAATAATCTTTGAAATGTCTTGCACTTATCTACATTAATATACAATTAAACATAAACATTAATGATATACAATGTTATGTAAGTTTTTTGTGTACTTAATCATATGCTCTTAATTAGCATGCCCATGTGTGAAACCTGTAAAGACAGTTTGTGTTGATGCAAAGAAGAAGCATTTTCACTAAGTGAAAGATTTTAGAAAAAGACATGAAGTTTTTAGAATTAAATTTTACTCTATGCTTGTTGTCGTCTGCTCCAGGTATCTGAGAAGGGCCAGGCCCTTCTTATGCTTTAAGGAAAGAGAAAGCCATTAATAGCAAGTTCCAGCAGGTGTCAAAAACAAAAGCATGAATAGAGTGAATGACCTGGTACCAGGATTCTCCTGAAGGTCTGATGGCTTCCTTTTATAGGTCTAATGGGTTTCATGATGATTTTTACAGAAAAAGGTTAGACGTTCTCAGGCTAGACTGCACATGCTAAGTCAAATTAGAAATCCTGTCTCATATGTTCCATAAATCATTATGAAAGTAAAAGTTACATTTGGAGTCTATATACTGAATGTCACTGTATGTGTCACTGCATCAATAAATCACCTAAATAACTATTTTCTTAGATTAGCATTTATATAGTGGCAGTCTGTGTTTTAGGCTTTTTAGATGCTAATAAAGCACAGGTTTACTAGATTTCTAGTGATCTAATAAACTGAATAAAACAAAAAAATTTTAACATGCTTATATAAAGGTATATACCACTTTAGACATGTTAGATAATATATGTATCTGGTTCATTGTAAGGATTTTAAGATTTTTTATTACCTAATGAAAAATGAAATTTTCCGTATTTGTTTTCCAGAATTAGCTTGCTTTAAATGAATCACGTATAAGGTAAATTTTTAAATGGCTTGATTGCAAAACCTAAACATTATCATCAATCTCTGAATATCTTCTCTCTTTCAAACATAACATATCATGAATTCAATAAAGTCATACACAATCTTCACTCATAAGTTCTGCTCATGACTTGAATATAATAGAAAAACATACTAATGATACAGTAAAAGAATTTACCTAGTTTTATTTCTACTTAACACTAGCCATTTGATTTTGAAAAAGACAATGAGCTTTCCTTATCTATAAAATGTCCATAAAGAATCTTCTGAATTCAGTCATAACATTTAAATGTATCTGTTTTAGAGGAAAATATGAATTTAAAGCATGGCCTTGAAAATAGCCTAACTTCCTCTTCTTTCCCATTCAATCTGTTCTTATTAGGGGCAGGTAAATCAGAAATCCCAGTGTCAATAACAGGGTTCTGACCCTAAAACAAAGACATGGCATATCTAGGTAAATCATGGTAAATTGTTGGAGTAAAATCCCTGAAGACTTAACTCAATAATTCAAGAATCACAAATAAGTAACCCATAGGTAAGGGATAAAATGAACATAAAGCAAACAGTCCCTTTACAGATAAAATCCGTCATTAACAAATCAAATTTTTATCAAATGTTAACTGTTAAATAATAGACTATCTGATGCTTCTATAGATAGAATATAAAGACTAGTAAGATAAAAATACTAAAAAAGAAAAAGCTTATAAATGGCATGTAGAGTACACACCTTCAAAAAGTTTATAACTATAAGAACATGCAATACAGTACTGTAGGCAATTTGGACTATAACATTGGAAACAGAAATGCTTTTTGAGATCAGCTGTACAGTGATTCTGCTTTTTCTTGCAGGATAAGGATGCAGAATTGTTGAGGCTAGGTTTGATTTAAGAATCAGATAAGAGGAAGTACAGAGATTATTGTTTTAAGTTCTTAGGAAATGATAAAAACACAAGCTCAAGAGAGCACTGTTAAGGCAAAAATTTATTTTCATTCTTAAAATCCAATGGACTTTACATGAATAGAGAGGGCAATTAGCAGCTAAGTGCCCTTGGAGTCAAGGAAAGAACCTTGCTAAATCTTCACTATATATAACCCCAATATGTGCAGCAATTTCATTTCTATAAAGTTCTGAATTCGTAAACCAGAAAAATGCAGCTTTCCCTCACTTATCTAAAATTCAATATAGTGAATGATAGGATAGAGATAAGACTGGAGCATTAAGCAGAGGGAAATTACTGGTCTGTACTTCATATGTAGTTCTGAATTTTATCTGGAGAAAAAGAAAGAATATTTCAATAGTTTTAATCAGAAAATATTATCTCATCTGAAGTCTGTGTGAGCCAGGCTTAAGTGGGAAGAGACTGAAACATAGCATGACCAGAAGTAGCAAGCAATGAGAAATTGTGGCCTTGAGCCTCATAATTACTGGTGGTTACAGGGTCAAAGAGAAATTGAGGAAATGAAGAGATATTTAATTGGTGACTAGAAGGACTCAATGACTAGCTGAAAGAGAGGAAAAACCTTGAGGTTTAAGCAAACGGTTGACATTGGTGAGTTTAAGAAATCTGAAAGACTAAGAGGGCGCAAGGCTATAAGTTAAAATGTGGACATATTTATTTTGATATTCTAAAGTGTCTATACAAACAGATATGTCTAAACTTCCATTGGAAATATACAGAAAAAAAGAGGAAAGGATTGTAGGATCACTGAATGATTGTACTGATTTTACACTTGGGATCATGAACATGTGGTTGGTAATTCAACCATGAAAATGGAAAATGTAGCCCAGAGAGAGCTTGAGTCATGAGAAGATCAGAACAGAACTCTGTGGAACACCAGTAATTGTAGAATGTGAACAAAATAGGAACTAAAAAGGGAAATAAAAGAATGCTAAAAAGTTAGAAGTACAAATCAGGAGAATGGTGTCATTTGTAATCAAAGAAAGACATTGTTTTTTAAAAAAATGGAATAGTATTAATATTATTTTCCAAATGCTACAGAAGTGATATGTATAGAGATGGCTAAAATAAGAAAATTTTTGGTAACATGGAAGCACACTAGTAGGAAATAGACTAGAGTGAGTTAAAATGTAGAAGAGAGTGGAGAAAAACATTGTAGGGATACCCCTTAAAAATCATGTTTCATTTTAGATAGATTCTATTGATCCGTCTTCAATTCATTAATCTTTTCTTTGGCTGTATCTAATCTGCTGCTGATTTTTTACCTATGTGTTTTTCACTGGACACTGTTTTTCAAATCTGAAAGTTAAACTTGTGCCTTTTTAGTATATTCCATGCCTCTACTTAACCTTTGAACACTTGTAACATAGCTACAATAACCATTTTGATATATTTGTCTCCTAATTATGCATCAGTGCTGGGCATAGTATGAATTGTGTAATATACCACCTCAGTATGGGCCAATTTTCTTGCCTTTTTGCATTCCTATCTTTGAAGGCCAGAAATTATCAATTTTATTTTGTTCAGCACTGGATATTTTTGTATCCTAATAAACATTCTTATGCTTTGTACTGCAACATAGTTGAGTTACTCAGAAACAGTTTGATACTTTCAGGTTTTAATATTAAAATTTGGTAGGTTAGACTCATGCAGTGTTCACCTAGGATCAATAATTCTACACTGCTGAGACAAGACCCTTCTGTGTATTGTGCTCAAAGTCACCTGACTCTTAAGGTTTCTGGGGTGGTAGATATGAACAGGTACCATCCTCAGCCTTGTGTGAGTTCCAGATGGTATTATTTCTAATCCTTTGAGTGATTTGTTTCACATTTCAGGTAATTTACTCAGTTACGCACACTGATTAGTACTCATCTAGGTACTTGAGGTGGCTCTCTGAAGACCTCTGGAGTTTTCTCTCTGTGTAGCTCTCTTTTCTTCAGTATTCTACCCAGTGAAATCTATGCATGCACCTTGGTCTCCTCAGTCTGTCAAGTCAGGGAGTCTGCTCAACTCCGCCTTGGTCACTCCTCCCTGAACCACTGCCTAGAAACTCTCTTTAGGCAGAAAACTGTCTATTCCAGCCAGAAAGGTAAACACAGTCTCTATTACTGTTTTAGCCAGGGAGGATTTCACATCAACATGTTTTAAACTATTCCTCTATCCCTTATAATAATTTAAATTATGGTGAGATTTATTTAGGGACTTCATTATATTTAGGTTTAATCCTTTAGGAAGAAATATTTTATAGAACGTGCTGCACATTGGCCTAAAATGTATAACCTTAGGAGACACATAATGTTGATCTTACTCTTAAATGTCTTCTGTGGCTCATTTTAAAATCATATATAAATAACACTGATACTAAATATCTTCTATTCACAAAATACCCCAAATATAAGATCAAGTTTTTAGTTTCTTATTTACTTTGTCAGACATCATTGGAGATACTGAATACCAAGGTTTTCTAATTTTTAATATGCTAACACAACAGCCAAATACTAATTTTCAATGACACCTCAGACTTTTTAGTATGTTTTAGTTTTCGCTCATATAACATAATAGAAAACATGTCAGGCAATGCTAAAAATACAATCCGAATCATATTGTGATATCATTCCAGATGAAATTGCTGTCTGTCTCTAACGAAGCATTCACTATCTTACCATAGAAACATCATCACTATGCCATTGCGACCTTTAGAAAATTCAGTCACACTCATTAATTGCCAAGATTACCATCATTATGGCTGTGAAAAAGACATGGCTTCTTTTTTTTTAAAAGCTGCTAAATATGAGACGAGGGTAAATGGATATTGGCTTACATAGATTCACTGCCGCAGGTAGAACATCTTATTAATTAATATAATTCATTCTTATGGACATAAAATATATATTGTATTATAGAGTTTTATATATTTCCAAATATAACTAGTTTGTGTAATAATTGTAACATATGTGTTCATGTCTTTTGCATATATTCATTTACATGATCAAATTTGTATTATAACTCCTTTCTGTTCTTCTTACTTCAAGGAGATTGATATCCCTTTGGTCAAATCAACCAAAGGTCCTTCTGGATTTTTCCTGTAATACATTCCACACATAAAATGAGCAAGTAAAAACTGGAAATTCCATTTGCTCATTCTAGCAAAATAACAATTTAAGGATATAATATAAAATTGTTACTTGCTAGGAAATTTTAGAGCTTCTTCCAAGTATGGCAAGGAATGTCAGTATTTCTATTGTTGCTTTACAACATCAATAGTTTATGTCAACTATTAATATTGTCATGTCAGTTTGCTGAATGGTATGAATCCAAATAAAATGTACATAACACTGTAAGGTTAAACTGTTTCAGAAAGCCATGCTACTAAGCATGTTGTACTATTCAGTCTTAACTCCAGCTTTACTTTTGTTTTATTAGGTCAAACCCAATTACATCTGCAACCTTGTGTGATTGGTACAACAATATATTTGTTCGTTTCCCTAGGCTTCAACAAATTTAATAAGCCTTGAAGGTTGCTGGGTTTGCCAACTATATTAAAAGAATATGGAGTATACTAACTCCACTAATATTTCTAGAATCACAAGTGATACAAAATCTGTATTATTTTTCCCCAGTATAAGCTTGTTTTAAATAAAGAGAAATTTAGAGATGATTCTGTCTTTATTCTGACTGTTCATGCATGTTTGTGTACTATGTTTTGATACAAAGCAAAATCCTGACTGCACATCTGCCACCAATATTTGTCTGCATCTGAGAAAAGACTAGAAAACAAATGAGTAAATAAAATTGGAAATAAAATATAGAAAGGATCAGGATCTTGAGATCTTAGAACAAAAAAAAAAAAAAGAAAGAAAGAAAGAAATAAAAAAACACCAAAAAGCAGAAAACTGTGAGTGACTTGAAATGTAATTTGATAATTTAAAACTGAATGAGATCATCACAATTTTCTGGAAAATTGTAAATAATTCAAGATGCTCAGATTTGTAACTCCATACGCTAGAATGAGTAGAGTTATATTGATAAGAAATTTACCATAACATATATCATCCTGTAGACATTTTATTCCATGATGATACATATTCTGGCCTACTTAGAGTGAGGAAGAGTAGGAGTACTGAGATATAAACAGAGACTTTCTTTATTGGGGGTTGTATTAATCAATGTTGTTTTTTTTAAGCATCATTATCATTTTCCACCTTAGTATGTGAATCACCAAATGTATTAAGGAGATTACTCAGAATTCCCCAGAAGAAACACATAGAAATACGTGAGAGACATTGCTTTTATGTGTGCATGCACAAATGTGTTCAGCTCATTCAAAAATCCATGTAATTAGAGACTAGAATATAAATATTGTGTTTCTCAAATTATCACTCACTTTGCCAACTCATTTTTAATGGAGAGCACTTTTTTAAAGTTTTTTAAGTTTTTCACTCCTCTTTGGAACAAGGAGTGAGCTTGCAGTCAATAGCTTCAAGTTTATAGCCTTTATAGCCTTATAATTAATTACAAAGCAAGTATTCATTTATTAATATAAACACATTCAAACAATGATGCTGAGAGACCTCAGAGGATGAATTGAGATTGTGCAATACTGTTGTGATTAAACATTTTTTTCTCTAAGGAGCTGTTTAGGTTTTTACCGTCATTTTGCAGTTTAATAAAAATGTAAATGCCCCTCTGAGTAAGAACAATAGGGAAAATAGTAAGAAAAAAAGAAGAAAGGTAGGTGCCCCACAGCACGTAACAAACGGCTGGCAAGGAAGGTGGCCTGATTCCACCTAGGGGATTTTAGGGTTCATAGTGCATAGAGTGGGTGCATGAAAGAGGAAATTAGCACCTCTACTGCACTGTCAGCTAAATACAAGATTCTTGTTGGCTCAAAAGCTGTAAAAAAGAGCCTAAAACAGCAAGCAGGAACAAAAATCTTTATGTAAGCAAGCATATATTGGGAGAAGTTATAGAAATTCCATTAGGTCCGAGATAGTCATTTTGTACTTAAGCATTTTAGGTCATTTTAACCCGTGTTATGCCCACTCTTGAGTTTTTTACAATTGACAAATTGATGACAGAGGTGATTAAGGTGCTGTTGTTAAATTTTTAAAAAGAAAGCATAGCGTTTTCTAAGAATAGGGATACCTTGAAGGGTCTGTTCTTCTAAATTAGTCACTTGGGTAAATGAAAACTCTTTTGAGGGCCTGAGAGAGAAACAGAGAGAGAGAAACAGAGAAACATTTATTTTAAAGAACCGACTCATGCGGTTATGATGGCTGGCGAGTCTGAAATCTGCAGAGCATACTGACAGGCTGGAGTACCAGGGAAGAGTTGATGTTGTCATCTTGACTTTAAAGCAGTAAGGAGGCAGAATTCCTTCCTCCTGTAATTGATTTTGAATGGGTTGATTTGCTGGGGGCCTATTTAACAATTTAAGCAAGTTTTCCCAGGACAATTGTGTAAATTACCTGCACAGGTGTATTGTCCTGGGGGGGTTAGGCGGATGGGGTACTGGTGTGTGTTGTAGTGAGTCTCACACCTGGCTGCAACTAGCCTCACCTGTAGAACTTTTAAGCGCTACTAATGCCGGACCCTTTCCTCCATTCTTAATCCCAGGTGATTCTAAGGTGCACCCAGAGTTAGAAACCACTTTGTAGGGGAAAAAAAAAAGCTGTTTAAAAATAATTAGGAGAATTATGTCATCTCCTGTATGTCAGAGATACAAACTCAAGCACTGCTCAAGCTCACAATTTACTCTATAGCATCACATTGCCTTCAGTATTGGCCCAGGGCTACCAGAAGCATTCCTATACATAGGTGGTAAATCACTGAAAAATAATTCTCTTTCTGACATTGATTTGTTACCTTGTACACAGAACAGCTTGTCAAGCACCTTTTAAGTAGAAGTAAAATTAAGACAATGCCAAACCTATGATATTCAATGGTATTGAATGAAAACGAATGAGTCTGACAGACTCTCCTTCTGTCTACCCAATGGTGGTTTCTTAACTGAGAAAATTATTTTTTCAAACTATAATTGTGGACCTTTGTTAACTATCAGAAATCAGTTATTAAAGAAGCATTTCTCAAGCACAGGGAAAAAATCAGTAATAAAATGTGTGTAAACAGCTTGATTCTTAAGAATGAACTCACCAAGAAAACACAAAAATCAATTCTAGAAAGTTCCCAAATATACGATTCAGGTAAGTCTGCCTAATGATTTTTTAAAATAACATTAGACCACTAGAAGGAAAGAGGGAAATGGACTTTAGAATACTTTGATTTCTTTTCAAGCATGATCTAAACTTTGATTAGAATTTTGTGCTTAATAGTACTTAAGCTTTTTATCTTCTTCCAGAGAAAGGCCACTATATCTTTACATTTTAAGCTGTGAACTAGAAATTGAAAAGTGAAAATTATTTCAAGGCTCATTTCCTGCTTTCAAACATAGGCTGTAGAATTTATCTTAATTTTAAAATAAAAATGCATTTAATTTACCTATTAAAATGTAATTAAAGCAAATATTTATCTAAACAGCATAAATGAGGCATTTTTCATAATTTGTTAATTGTTATCCTCTGCTACAGATTTTATCTAAAGTTTAGTCTTTAGTGACAACATAATAAAGTACCTACTTTTAAAAATACTTGAATTCACAATTGCAAAGATGTGGAAACAACTCAAGTGTTCATCAATACATGAGTGGATTAATAAAATGTGGTATATGTATACCATGAAATACTATTCAGCTTTAAGAAACAATGGTGAGCCGGGTGCGGTGGCTCACGCCTGTAATCCTAGCTCTCTGGGAGGCCGAGATGGGCAGATTGTTTGAGCTCAGGAGTTCGAAACCAGCCTGAGCAAGAGCGAGACCCCATCTCTACTAAAATTAGAAATAAATTAATTGGACAACTAAAAATAAATAGAAAAAAAAATTAGCCTGGCATGGTGGCACATGCCTGTAGTCCCAGATACTCGGAAGGCTGAGGCAGGAGGATTGTTTGAGACCAGGAGTTTGAGGTTGCTGTGAGCTAGGATGACGCCACGGCACTCTAGCCCAGGCAACACAGTGAGACTCTGTCTCAAAACAACAACAACAAAAAAAAGAAACAACGGTAATATAGCACCTCTTGTATACTCTTGGATAGAGTTGGAACTCATTCTACTAAGTGAAGTATCCCAAGAATGGAAAGAAAAGCATCACATGTATTCACCATCAAATTGGTATTAACTGATCAACACATAAGTGTACATATAAGAATAATATCTATTGGATGTCTTGTGGGGGGGAGGGGGAAGACGGGATGGGCATGTGCATACACAAAGAGTGCAATGCGCACCATCTGAAAGATGGACACCCTTGAAACTCGGACTTGGGTGGGGGAGCAAGGGCAACATACGTAACCTAAACATCTGTACCCTTATAATATGCTGAAATTAAAAAAATGAAAAAAAAATTGCTCTAAAACTTTGAAAGATAATCATAAGCCAGACCATGTGTTTGAAAGACTGACGATGTACCTTAATAATAAAAATAAAACAAGAAATGTCAAAGTGAAATGTCAGAGATATCAACTGTCAAACTTAGTACTTAAGGAAATTGGACATTTCTTACTTGATTACCTTAATTGAAGCATGCATAATGCTTAATTTTGCATGCTAACTGACTGGGCCATGATGTACAGATATTTGGTCAATCATTATTCTTGATTTTTCTGTTAGGGTGTTTTTGGATGATATTAATATTTAAATCAACGGATTATGAGTAAAGCAGATTGTTCTTTATAATTGTGATGGGCCTCATCCAAGCAGTTAAAGACCTGAATTGAAAAAAGTCTGACTGCCCTGGAGAAAGAGGAAATTTTACCAGCAGATTGTCTTCAAACCTGAACTGCAACATGGGCTTCTTCCTGGGTCTCTACTCTCCTGGCACCCATTGTAGACTTTTGACTTGCCAGCCAACATAATCTCATGAGTCAATTTATTAAAATGAATCTCTTTCTCTCCCTCTCTCTCTCTCTCTCTCTACACACACACACACACACACACACACACACACACACAGATCGTATTGGTTCTGTTTATCTGGAGAACCTGGACTAATAGAGTTGATCAAAGATTATAACCCCAAACTATCTAATCCCAAAGCTTCTACTTTTTCCAATATGTAATGCACCTTCCTGTAAAATATAAACCTTGAAAAAACTTCAGACCTCAAAGGCAATTTTTAGACTATAGCATATATATGTTAGCTGGAAGTTTAGTCAATTGGGCAGAGACCAGCCTGAGGGACTAAAGTTCTAAATTAATATAAAAAACAAATAACAGCACTATACAGTAGTTAAAAGCACAGAATTGAGAATAATATTCCCTGGATTCTAATACCAGCTCTATCACCTACCTGGGAGAACTTGGGTTAAGTTATTTAACCTCCTTATAATGAAAACTACAGTGCTCCTTCCAGATCCCCTCTAGATGCTTTCAACTATTTTTGCTCATTTCATCCTCCTCTGTGTCATTTGTTTCAAATCACTGCCCCAATCACTCTATTCAAAGGACCTCCATTTGCAACTGAAGCCCTTTTGTCTACCTGTAGAGAGCAAGATGTTCCTGTAAGCTTACAACTGTCTAAGGTATTGTTACTCAATGACTAATTGGGACAGGAGGGTGAAAGTGAAGCTCATTTTCCTCCACAACAAAATTTCAGGCTTAATTTATACTCCACAGCTCCCCTCGGTGATAAGGCCACACTTAGCTGGAAATTACACCCTTGCTTGATTTCTTTACCTTCCCCAACCTGCTTCCTCCATTCTACTGGTTTCTCCTTGGGTCACTTTCTAGGTAAATCATTTTGTCAATAATCCACATCTCAGTGTTTCCTTTTGGGGAAATTGACTAACGGCATCTAGTTTTCTCATCTCTACAATTTCAAGGTAGTCGTTAAGTCAAAGGATGTGGTCAAGATTAAATGACATACATAACTAGCACATAGTATGTGATAAATGCATGTTAACATATTAATTATAAAATAATGAAACAAAATACATTCTACTTAATAAAACAAATAAGTTGTTGAGTGTCCACTGTATAGGACATGCATCCTCTGCATCAACAAACAAGTATCGACTATCTTGTATTTACCAAGCTTATTCAGTCTATCTGGAGAGACAGATAATTAAGCCAATACTAAAAATACAATCTACGTAAAACAATAGCACAGAGTGCCAATGGCTTTCTGAAAAAAAAAGTAAAATAAAAGAGGCCCCTTGTGCACCTAACTTAGCCTAAGTATTTAGGTAAGAAATATTTCAGAAAGGCTAAGTAGGAATTATACTATTTGAAAAGTGGGAATGGTGGTGGGAAGCTAAAAAAGAAACTAAAAGCAATATATGCAACTTGCGTGGAAGAAGGTTGCTAATTATTATCATTGTTATTATTTGCATAGGCTACAACTATGTCTGTGTATTTGAGAATGTATGTTTAAGTGTGTGTTGTCATGTATGTGTATATTTGTCCATTTTGGGGTATGTAAGTATATGTGTGCATGTGTCTCTGTGTTGAGATGTGTTTGGGAGAGTAGGATTGGCATCAGTGCTGAACAGATAGGCAGAAACTATTAAAATATTGGCATTCTATGATATATTAAGGAGTTTATCCTGCAACCCGAAGGCATTGTCAAGTCACTGAAGAATTTTAGTAGGAGAATGGAATGTTAGAAAGACAAGTCTAGCAGCAGTGCTGAGAAAGAAACTGAGGGCGGCAATGGTAAATAGGTTTTCAACTTACATGCCATCTCTGATCAATCAGTAATGGCTGCCTGGAGCACTTGTTGAAAAGAATTTTGAGGTCTGGTCCAGGCTTAGTGAGAAAGATCGCCGTGACTGATTATCAACATCTTTTATTTATTTCCCATGTCCTAACCCCCTTGTTTTTTAATTGAATCTGTCCTCTACCATACATATCTGTTATAGATATCAGATGTAGATCAACTGAAATCATCATAAAAACCTACAGGTGGAAAACTTTTCTTCTCTGAGTGCTTCTAACCTGGAAAATTAGGTAATATTTTTGTTCATTTTAGAAAGAAGTCTATGGGTTAACATAGACTTCAGCATGTAAACATATAAAAATTATTAATTTAATTATTTCAGCCTATTTGCAACCACCATTTGGAAACAAAGCTCTGGTAATTTATACCTGTTGTAGCATTGGTTAAAAATGAAACCACACACATAAAAATGAAGGAAGTGTCAGGTTTTAGTCTGAAATGTCAGTTCTCAGTGCAGCTCATGGCCGAAGAATGACAAGATGCACCAAAGTTAGGCAAGCATGAGGTAAAGTTTGTTGAGGGGGAATAAGACAGGATTATAGAGCAATAGCGAGACGTAGGTTTGTAAAGCATGATACATACACCACAGATGACGGCCGGACCCTCTGTCGCAGCAAGAAAAGAGAGCTTGGCTGTGGTCAGGGTCTTGTTTTATGGTGTTTTATAGGGACCTCCCTGTGGTTCAAACATCCCCGTAGAACCAATTTTATTGGACAGTTGGAGACTGCATGACGAAATCTTACCGCACATGTGGGTTCTAGGTCACTTTCCGGACTTTATGGTACCCATGTAGTTTGGCATGTAGGCTAGAGAGTCCTATGCATTCTTTTGCAGCTGACGCACCAAGTTCTGATTGGCAGATTCATAGGATATTCCCTCCTCCCCTAGGTATGGAGAATTAGGATTGGGCAGGACAAAGACGGGGGCAACAACATCCACTTTCGTCCCTAGGAAACTCAGAATCCTTCACTATCTACCTAACAGAAGTTTTAAGACTACTGAAAGACGAGAGACTATTGTGTTGTTTGTTAACACACGAACTTTGGCAAAACATTCTCCCTTTTCCACTTCAGTTAGATTAAATGCCCCTCCTATGAATTGTTTTACATATTTTCCTCCTGATTTATACTTAATTGACTTAATGTTGGAAATGTTATAGCATCAACCTTTAAAAATACTCCATGGTAGTGCAAAGAATATAGCATTTTGAGCCAGATGAACCGATTTTATAATCCTGCCTTTGTCACTTAATAACATCCAGATCTTAGGCAAGTTCCTTTTTGTGTACCTGCTCTAAACATGGAGACTTTATTTAATGAAGATTTTATGAGGACTAAATAATATGAATATGTATAAAATGCAATTGATAAATACAGTTTAATGATATTTAATAAGCTTTAAAGCATAGTTCTTGCCACATTACATTAATTATTTAAAAAAGCCTAAATTTATTTCAATATCAGTCACATGCTAAGAAATGTCTATAAACTAACAAGCATAAATACCCATTTATTTTCAATCTATTATATATTAATGTTAGATAATGGGACTCCCAATTTTAAAATTCATGGTTCACAAAATAATAGGCCCACAGTACTAAAAGAGGTGTACGTGTGCCATATTTCCCCTTAGGCAAAGTACAACTTGAGTCAAATTTCCTAAGGACACTACAAAAGAAAATTATGTGGTGAATGTCAAATATAAATTTAACTGTGATTTAATTTTTATATAGAGCTACTCTGAATTACTTTTTAGCAACTGTTTATTGTCATATGAATTCTGAGTTGAAACATGGCTTCCAATACCATTACATTCCCCAAATTCCCATGTAGGAGGTCAGATGTGAGAGCAAATATAATAGATCTTCTCACTTTTTAATGGCTAATAATCAGCTTTCCAAATGATGCCTTCACTAATGGTAACATTTTAATCCCAAATTTTGATTCTATTAAATAGAATTATATTGGAAGTAGAACCCATGGTTTAACATAAAATAATGATTTCCATAGTGCTCATGTAACTTAAGAAAACTCTGAATTGAAGTGTCATTGATTTGAGATATGTTCAGTGTTTTTCTGCTGCATCAGGTGTTGCATTAACATTATTCCAAGGGCTGGAATTTTAAAACCTAAAAAATAGAACAAAACTTGTCAAGAAAATGCCTACTGCAGCAGTCAAAATTTTGGAAAAATTTTGTTCTACAAATTAGTGTCTTTGATCTGGCAACAAATGTATAGTCATTTTGATAGAAACAAGTAAAATTTGAAACCATTCTGCTAACGTTCAATTTTTCAAAAAGTGTTTCTTTTAATTTTGAAGAATATCGCATTAAATGGATCACCATTTCATATACTATTAATGCATCATTGCTCAATTAAAGACCAAAATACTAAAGAAATGAGCCATTTTATAAATTCTTGCTATATTTAGAATTAAAATCTGTTTGTTTTGTGATCTTTAGGAAGTTTATGTCACACATTATCATCTTCTTTTCATTTACTAGAAGCATGGGGAAAGAAAATGTACTATCCAGTCATGGTTGAGTTTCTTTATGTTTCACATCAGTTTTCTGGGCATTCCTAGCAGCTTTTATTTCACAGTTGTTTCTTGTTTAAGTCTCACACAAGATGACAACAGCATGGGGCAAATCATTTTTGGCTTAATTTGCAATGCTGTTTTCAGGGTATTTTAACAGCAGCAATTCTCATATGAGCAAGCCAAGGATCATAAATGTTATCTGTATCTCCCCAGATAAACTACAAATAAAAAAACAAACATGCAACAGAACTTACAAAGTGATAAAAAAAAAATTCAGTATGTCTAACCCATGGCAGTGGAGTTTAAACATGGACAAAACCAACATGCATGAAATTTGACATAGTCTTAAAAGGAACAAGGTAAAAAATATAAAAAATAAAAATGTTTACATATAAACTCTATAACTGAAATTTAGTGTAAATTTATGCTATTCAGGTGAAATATACAATAGATGTCAAAATTAACATTTATAAATGTTAATTGTCTGTGGTGTGTATCGTGTATGTGTTTAGGTGCTTGGGGAAGAGGTGTTCTTAAAAAGAAACAATAAAAGTCATCTGATTAACTTAACAAAAAAAGGTGCCGAAATCAGTTCACCGAAGATGGATTGTTGTAAACTTATGGGAGTAGGGGTTATGTCTTGGAGATCCTTGCATCCTTATTGCAAACAAATGATCACTCCATTGTTGGTTAAAAGAAAGAATGCAAAATGGTAACTTGTCTATCTTCTTTTGAAAAGCTTCCATTCATGTAAAATAGAATGACCAATCCATCATTATTTAAGCACAAACTATCACTAGAATCATTGCCATCCATGGTTGTTTTATATGTATTACAAAAATTTTACACTGGGCAGAAATTTTTTTTTTCAAATATCATTTGAGCTAATAATAAACTTTTCAGTTATATTTTAAGTGCACGTCATTATTAACTTCATTCATTTCATGAGTGTTTGTAAACTTTTGGAATCTCTTAATTCTGGTTATAAACTTTGAGATGTATCTATGTTTATTGACATTTGATTTACAGTGAGTATTTGAGTATCACAATGAAAAATAATTTTTCTTCTTACTATCTCTAATTAACATTGTAATGAACTCTTTGCATTAAGAATTATAATGACACTGCATGTGGGCTTTTGTATATCATCTCTAGATAATATACTTTCTCTCTTGATCTATATTCCATTATTGTATACCTTAAGCCCAAGGTTATATCTGTTTTTTAAAAAACTTTTGAATTATATTGATGATTCATACCATTTGTTTTTAAATAAAACCTCAGTGTTTTTTTTTGTTTGTTTTTTCTATGTACAGAGATTAGTCCAGATTTTCTTTTCTGGATATATGTACTTGATGCTTTTGAAACTCCTTGTAAAAGTTTTTAATTAGGTCAAACGAAAAGTAAAATTTTAGTGACAGAAGTGACAGCCCAAGGCAGGTGGGTATATTTCAATTTATTTATTTATAAACATGAGATACTATTTCATACTTTATCTATTTTAATTTAAATTATTCTCTTGATACCGTGATGAATGAATCTGGAAAAGACACAACACTTTCAGATATTTCGTCTGAGGTTTATAAACAAATAAAAAGTGATGGGAAAAATGCCACCGGAAGTATGATAGTTTCTAATATTACTAAATTTTCTTTGCGTTGTTTTTTGCTTTTGCATTTATAAACACTTCGCTTACCTGTCACCCACCCTAAACAACACTGCTTCGTTCAGACACATACTTTACAATCCTTTTAATCAAAAGTTGAACATGATATTATCCACGTAAATTTGGTAATTAAGTGAACAAATATAAGTTCAAATGAATTAGTTTTGATATTAGTTTGCCATCAAAATGATGTGAGTGGAGATTTGCAGTCAAAAACTCAATGATGCATACACACTCTATTAAAAGTAATTTTCAAAAACAATAATCATGTCTGAGAAAACGTAGAAGTTGACTGTTCAATTAACCATGGAATGAAATCTGGTATAAAGACTTTGGTTGTTATTGTGTGGCATAAGTTGATATCGACAGTTTTGTTATATTTTCTTTTTATAAATATTGTTCTAAACTCATATTCCTAAATATAAATATGATTGTTGATACTTATTCTAAAGAGATACTTATTGAGGAAGAATTTTTATCCTGCTATCTCCTACATTCTCCAGGACCAGTAATGTACTTTACCTGAAGAGAGATCTATTAATAATCAGCAATGCTATTCTGCCTCTTTTGTTTCCTGCTTTTGAACCTACTTTGAAATTATTTTTTCTGGCCAATATTCACAGACATATTTTGTCTTTTACATATCTCATATAATTTTTCTAGCATGTATTTTTCTATTTTTATAAAGAGTTCTCAGCTTACCTTGCTAATCCCTTTAACTCTATTAGTACCTTTTAATGTTTCTATATTTGTTCTTTTATCTAATAACTATTTCTGAGAACAATGTATATTTCTAAAATATATCTTCTCATTAATAGATGCCTTATCGTGCTTTAATCAATACTTAAAAAGATACATATGTCTAGGAGAATTGAAGAAACCTGCTTCAAGTGTCACTTAAGTTTAAATACTAAGATCACTTCTTTTACTTATTTCAAATAGTAATAATAAACTATCAAAAGAGCCATTTAATTACCACATCTAAATACAAATGAAAATTAAAGCTATGCTTATATGCCATATTTTAGCTATCAGTTTGGCATAAATTCAAAAGTTAGCAAAATACTTTTTTGCTAAGACTATGGAGAACAAAACCCATTTATTTTTGTTGGGAAAGCAAAATAGTCTAACCTTATGAAAGGGAAATTGGCAAATTACATATGCACTTACTCTTTTACATTCTATTTTATTTCAAGAAATATATCCTAAAATAAACTGACAAAAATCTAAAAATGCATATAGATAAATATATTTTTTGCAGTAGTATTTGTATTTTAAGCAGTACATTGTGGATACGACTTATTTTCCATCAACAGATTAAAAAAACTGTGATTCTACTCCACAATGGAAACTGTAGCTGTAAAGAATAATAATATATATTTCTATATACTTCTATGACATAATATACAGACTATATTATTTTAAAAGTAAAAAGTATAGTAAAGTGTATGTGGTATATATGTAAGGCATCAATTTATTGTCTCTCAGTTTCTAATCCACCCTTCTTTGCCATGTTTTATGCTACCGGAGCAACACTATCTTAATATCTCCTCTTTACAGCTAGCAAAATATTAGGCTCAGTCAAGAGAAAATGCAAGAATAATACCATAAGGATTCAGAGGCAGGTCATTGTCTTTCCTAGTTGTGTTAGTGTTTTCATTTTTTTTTTTTTTAATTAACCATGGTTTCTGAGACCTGTTGTTGCTTATATTGTAAGAGTAAGTACAGATTTAAAATAAGAGGCTTAATTCTTCCTATTGATAATAAGGGAAGAAATTCCACCCTTGCCCCCCTTTTCTAGAACATTTACTTTAGAAAAATTGTAAGTTCTTTCTTTGCCTCTTTGAAATGTGTGTAAATTATTTAAGGGGGTAAACAAGCAACCCGGAAACCTGGTCAAGGGCTAGGAGCCATCTTCCTGAAATGTAATCCTCTAGGAAGATAGTGGTCATATCTCCCACTTTTCTGGAATGGTAGGAGCCTAACTTCAGCTCGCAACTGGCTCCAAATTGCAAAACTACCTTGCTTCATAAAGATACAAGAAATTTATTTTTTTTTTCTTTTAAAGGCAATTAACAAAACATTAGTTACCCCAAATACCAAGTGGTTTAGGATGAACTATGTGTAATAAATGCTGTTGCCCAATCCTTTTACTTGAGGAATAGATATGCTTTATTTTGAGAAAATATGTACAATGTATTTTTTGGCTACAAAAAAGGGTATACTTTTTTTTCTGTCTTTGTAATGTCTTTAGTTATTGCCTGTGATACACATCATGTTCTGTTTTCATGCTTATTCAATAACTGTACTCTCCTAGTCAGTGGGTTATTTCTATAAACAAATTTTTACCACCACTCAGACAACTGCTTTCCTAACAAATTGCTCCTATAGACTGAGTCACTGTTGCTCTATCTAACAGCAATTTCCATGGTAGCCCTAGCTGTGCCTTCCATGGACTCTCCCCAACCCACTGACCATTTTTCTAGATCCATTCTAGAGAATCTTGTGACAATTGTGGGTGACTCGTACAGAATGGTTTCAGTGCACATTTTCAGGCAACTTTCTTTGACATTGTTGGTTCTTTTGTTTCTGTGTGAGTCAAACTCTCTTCAAAGAAATTTGAGTCTCACTCTTAGGACAGGTGTCTTCTTTTTTTTTACATTCTTCCTTAGTCTACAGATAATGTCTTCATTTTTGCATTTGTGGAGTGCAGATCTCTTAATGTACTTTCTTATCTCTTTTAATAGGCAATCACCTTTGTCTAGTTAAACACTCTTTACATTACAATTTTCTTATTCAAATTCCAAGTTTTTTTTTTTTCTTTTTCTCCTGACTGGATCTGATTGATATAGAATTGAAACTGGGACAGTTCCTAGGAGACAATCCCTATAAAATGGGATTGGATTCTGCTTCACAGTAGTTGTGAGCTCCTTGCATATGGTTGCTGAGAAGCCAGCATTCCATAGCATACAGTGGCTTCTAATTTTTCAAGTTATCATATGCAGTTAGTTGTGATAAAATTCCAGCTGAAACAAGTGCCTTGGGGGCCCAAGAGGCCATTCGACTTGACTGTTATGGAAGTAAAGATAGTGACTACCTGGCTGTGGTATTTCATGTATTCCTCTAAATGCACTGAAGGAAAATGATAAGCTCGTGCCTCCAACTCTCAGTTTACATTACTGCCTGAAAACTAAGCTAAAAAGTTTCCATGGCAGCCATACAATCATGTGTTATTTCTTGGATCTACAGAATGAATATTGCTATAAATCAAATACAAAATTTAATTGTGTGCGGCCAAATACAACATCAACTGAATTCACAGCCTCACCAAGTTTCTCATGTGACAAAGAGGGTGTGTATTGGGGAAAAAGAGGACCCTCAAACTTGAAATGGAATCTTTAGACTCAGATAAAACTAGGAATTTTGGACCCATGGGTTACTCTGAGCTTTCCTGATTAGCAGAAGTATCATGCCCTCCTGTTTCTCTTCACACATTTCCTTTTTGCTTCCTGTGCTTGAAAACTCTGTGATTGTTTGTTTATGTGTTTGTTTGTTTGTTGTTTTTCTAGAGCACATCATAATTGCCTCCAATCGACATCATACTCATAACTAATATCCTCTCTCTACCAAGGTAGTTTAACAGAAGAAATGTCATATCCTAGGTAGAACTGCAAGTGTTAATGCCATGATAAATGTATTTTTAAAAATTATTGGTGGTAACATCTACTAAGTTTCAGTAATGTCACCTGTTAAGTCTGCAGAAGTCAGATGGCTCTCAAATAAAAACTGTGAAATTTTCAAATTTGGAATAAATGTCTTTTGGCTGTTGGCATGGAAATGTTCTGAAGATTGGAAAAACTGTTCTTAGATATTTATTTTTTCTAAAAACAAGAACTAGACTCAATTATTAAATTGAATTGAGAACCCAGGATCTACCAGCCATCTGGAAGGCCATGTTGGAAGCATTTTGTACCTCTTAGCAGATGTAGGTGCAACTTGGAGGGCCCCAATAATTATAAACAATATTTTCTTTTTGTGGGTACCATGTACTCCTGAAACTGTGCTTCTTATCTAGAGTTAACCCTAAGGATTAATTTACTTCCTTCTAAAACTATGTTGACATACACCTTAGGGGAGGTCATAAAAGACTTACAGATGTTTAAGAAAACACTACCAGTAGATCATATAGCCCTCGGATGAGTAAGATGATTTCTCCAAAATAAGTAAACTTGGTTCCTTGGTGAACTTCCCTTTGAGAAGTTATCCTGTTGCTTGGAGGCCTAGAGATGGCAGGCTTAATTAAATGCTGTATGAGATAAATAGAACAAAATTGGCCCAATCTCTTTTAGTCAGATTATTTAGAATGGTCCAGTGTATTTTACACATGAGAAAATTTAACTGAAGCCAAAAGGATGTAGAAACAAAGAGTGAATGTTATTAAGAGACACTTCAGTCTCTTAACTTTCTGCATGTCTTGTGAACAAAGGCATTGATTGTCTTTTGTTTTGGGCTATCTTTTCTAGTATTTTTATATATTGAACAGTCTTGGAGAAAAGACATAGAGTCACCTTCAGAACAAATGACAGGTTTCATACTGTCCATTATAAAAGATTTAGGTTCCTTTTATGCCCAAGGTTCCTCTTCTATAATGTAACAAACTATGTTTACAGATATTCCTCATTCTTCTTGCTGTGCCATTAGTAATAATGTCATTTATCGTGGACCCAAGAGTCTCATCTCTTCAATCAACCAGGATATTGTAGCAAATTAATAATATTGGCTTGCAAGAAGAGTAAAAGTTCAGGTCCTTCTCAGTTCTTGACATTCCTATTTCTTTTCTATGTCTTACTGTGTTTTATATTTTCCTTTATCACAACTTAACATGTATTTTGCTTCTTTAATCTTGTTCTTCCCCTAAAATCCATTAAAGGAAGAATTTTCATCTCTTTGATTCACTGCTGTATTCTTAGTTATTAGAAAAGGACCTGGCACATAGTAGGTGATGTATAAACGTGTATTAGATAAATGTGTAAACTCCATTTAAGTATCCAACATATAAATAATAAATATTTTTCTCAACAATGAATAGAATACTTATTAAAAATACCTAACTACCAGGATACAATAATTTGACCTATATGCAAATACACTCAAAATAGGAAAAAGAAAAAAACATATAGTCTAAAAATATCTACATGATTAAAACTGAAATAAAATGGCCAAAAATAAATTCATAGAATAATCACAACAAGGATTTGAAACACTTAGAACTAAAGTTCAACAAAGCATTGCATATCAAAACCTGTTAGATAAAGCAAATTCACATTAAAAATAAATTAGACTCTCATTTGTTTTAAAAGGCATAAATATATAAATAAACTTCACAATATTAGAAGTAGAAAAGCAAACCAGAAATCCAGTAAAAGAATATGGGAAATTCAAAGACAGATTACCAGAGCAAAGTCTTAATGGGAATTCTTGGGATTTTCTAGCAGTGCATATGCCCCCGAGGATAAGTCTGTTTAATTTTCTTCTGGGGGAAACTGCAAATCCACATAGTTAAGAAAATTAAGGCACTATATTCTACACAGCCTTTATCAGGAATATAAATGATGATTTTGATTTTCTTTGATCTGCATTCTTAATCTATCAACCAAAATGCTTTTTTTTTCCTTCTCAGTTTCTGTGAAGGACAAAGGGTGTTATTTATTAGCCTTCTAAGAACTCACCAACATCAAATTCAGTAATGTTTTCACTAAGAAGGCAAGAATGACTAAATATTAGAGTATTTATTAATAAAATCTGCTATTTCAACAGAACAATGTGATTTCTACATAAATAAATCTCAGAAAACTAATGGCACTCTGTTAGCTTAGTAATTAGAAAATACAATAAATTTTCCATCAATAACTATAAGATATATAAAAATATCAAATAGGAAACATTGATGGAGAAATTACTAATTTACTTTAAAAATAAGCTTGGTGATGAATGAGATTTTCAATGTTAATGCATTACAAAATTCAAAATTATGAAGAGATTAATGTATTTTAAAAGTCTATGATTTAAAAAACATTCCAGTAAAGACTCCAACATTATATTTCATACCACTTAGGAAAAAATGTATATTAAAGTGAGTAAAGGAAATAAGAATCCAAAAGAAGCAATATCATTTTTAAGTTAAAAAAATGATGTGAAAGATTTTCCCATCCAATAACAAGAAATCATAATGCTATTAATAATGTGATTTCTGCTATAAACAACATAGCAAACCACATGGAAACTCTCCTTTCATAAATATCTAGTAATAATTGAATAAGGCAAATGTTGGATAAGACAAACATATTCATTCTTTAAATTACTTATCTAAACAAAGTAGAAAGAAAGAGGGATCTACAAATCCTAAAATAAATTGATTGCCAAATTCACAGGGTTAACAAGCTCTGGGGACACGATTTGTGTTATGGAAGCTGGAACATCTGCTTCCAATGGCTAAATGATGAAGGAGAAAGTAGAACTTCTGGCTGATGTCACATGAAGAGTGAAGATTTTATATACAAACAAAAAAGGCAGGATATTTGAAAGACTACAATTTCAAAGAAAAGGTAAACTTGAAGAATAAAAATCACACATTTTCCATGGAAAACTGAAACAATACAGCCGGTATGGTGCATGTGTGTGCGTGTGTCTGTGTGTGTATGTTTGTGTGTATGCGTGTCAGTCTTGGGAAACAAACATAGTGTCTATTTTCTACACACATTCTTGAGAATTCACAATTATAATTCTGTTTTCATGAAGTTACTTTTTTTTATTTTTCACTTGCATTTCCTTTACTATGCAGGAAAATAAGTTGTCCAGGTTGGCTCTGCTCTCTTAGCAGGAAGGAAATACCAATTTTTTCTGGAGTGATGCACATTTTCCCAGTAAAGTCTGTTATGAGCTCCCATAAAGCTTTAAGAGACACAAATAAATTATTTTAGGATCAAGGAACAATAGTATTTATGAATTATGACTGATTAGTGACTGGATCTGAGATTAATATTAATTTTGTTTTGCAAATAATGAAAGCAAAATTATACATACATTAAAGTATTTGTTACTTAAAGGGACACTGACATTAATTTTAAATCTTTATTTCCAGTAGATCGGTGATAAACCTTAACCAAGTATGATAAAGAGAAAATGTTTACTGCTTTCTTTGTAATTGGTCTGTTTTGTTCAGGTTACGGAAAGAGCCACATCCTGTGAGTTTCCCAGCTGAAAAACACTTCTCCAGTTTAATAGAAACAAGGACATCATAATATGTAAATCTATTCAGGGTGACCTCTTTCCCTATTAGCTCTCTTTGCTAAAAAGTTTATCAATGTGCTTAGAAAAAATATCAAAAACTAACCATAAGATGTATCATTTAAATTAGCAAGCAGAAAATAAAAACAAACAATAAAAGCCTTATATTTTTCATTTTCTATCCGTTTTCTTAATCAAACTAAAACATTACTATACTCAATTATTTTTTACTGTTTACATAACTGATTTACTGTCTGAGGCAGAGAGTAAGACACACACAAAGTCTTCACTGTGTTAAGGTCAGGTAATCAATTTCCTATCCCAAAAGACAAAACTAATAGTACGGAGGATTATCACTAAATACAAGCAGCTGCTTTTGTAAGACAAGAGCTTTTCTGGGGAATCCTGCAATAATGGAGCAGGTAGGAAACAGAATTCTACATATCTCTATCTCTGGATTTTGTAAAAGCCGCACAGGTGCTTTTTATTACAGATGAAATGAGGATTAATTTTGCTTTAATTCAAGTAATTGCTATTAAACATAAATGAATTTGAAGCAAAACATGAAATGGTTGTGGATCAAATAATATTTCTTTTGTTCTGAACGTCATTCAAGGTTTTATCCTCAATAAATTTAACTCTAGCTTTTATATATTGAAGAATTTCAGTATTTTATCTGTTATAAACCATTTAATGGCAGTATTAACTTTTAAATTCACCATCTCTAAATATGATCATCAGAAGCCAACAGGTTTTTATACCAAACTTATTTAACAAAATTGATAACAGTCTATGTATTATTTCCTTTTCATAAGTTCATACAATGCTGTACACTCTGTAAAGAATGATTAAATATAAACAATTCCAAAATTTAATTAATACTATAGATCAATTTCATTTTATTAAAAATATGCAATTTTATTTTTCTCTAAGGGTTTTCTTTTAAAATCTATTGATGCAATGTAATTCATGAATATTTCAAATCCCCCCTAGTTTTAATTTTAAGCATGATACGTGAAGGCAAATTATGTGTCTTTCTGTGGAATATAAACAAAGTCATCAGTAATCTTAATATTGAAAGGATTATCTTAATATATTTAGTCAATTACTTTGACATCTTAACAACATTAACACAACTGAATGAATATTTCTTTTGAAATATTTTCTCCTCTCTTAATTATCATCAGATTGCATATTTCCTTTCAATTTAATTTTCATGTCTTTGACTTTTCACCCTGATGTGTCACTACTGGAATTTCTCAGGGCTCTGTTCTAGACTCTGTTTCTTATGTCTACTCTATTTCTAGGTAAATTAATTTATTTTCATGTCTTTTAAACCATGTGGTATCATCTCTCAGTATTACATTTTCTATTTATAAAAATACAGATCCAAATATTCAACTATATTCTTGTCAATTTTAGCTACACCTGTACTTCTGGGCCACTTTAAGATTAATATCAGTGTGTTCAGAGCTGAGGGCATGATTCATCTCCCACCCTACCACTTCCCTAACCCCACCCTATACCCCCAAAATTAGACCCCAACAATTTAGTGAAGCACTTTAGTCTATGTTTAGTCTCCCTGTGTCTCTTGATTTCAGTAAATTTTATTTTATCTAATAAATTGGTTCTTCCTAAAAGCTGGGAGATTATCTTTAACATAATCTTATCTGTCCATTCCTTCCCCACTTTTGTCTTTAAAATATCCTTTTGTAGATATCCTGCAACTAAGATAAATGTTGCATACATCCACTATTTTCCATAACCCTGACACCATTCTAGTATAGCTAGAATTATCTCGCATTACCTGAAACCTCTAACATGTCTACCTTGTTCCATTCTTAGCTCCAAATCTCGCCCCCTAAACTTTAGCCATAAAGTAAAGTCATTATTCAATAAACATATTAGGTTTTTAAGTATGAAATGTCCGATTTCTTTAAGTACTAAGTTTGACAGTTGATATCTCTGACATTTCATTTTGACAGTCCTTGTTCTGTTTTTATTGTGAAGGTACATCCTCAGTCTTGCAAACGCATATTTTAGCTTGTGAGTATCTGTTAAATTTTTTTTAGAGCAATTGTGAAACCATGGATAAGTAAAAAATTCGTGTTATTTTTGAATATGAGTTCCATTGTGGAACCAATGAAGTGCAGGCAGCTCGAAATATCCACAAAGTGTTTGGAAAGGATGTGACTATTGAATACACAGTATGTTCATGATTTGAGAAGTCCTATTCCGGTGATTTTAATCTTGAAAATGAGCCACGTGGGTACCTTGAGACCAAGGTGGATTATGATGCACCAAAACCTGTAGTGAAGAGAATCCATCTCGACCTACAAGAGAATTAGCAGCAAAGTTTGACATTCCTATTCCAACAATATGGGACTATTTGAAACAAATTGGCAAGGTAAAGAAGCTGCATAGATGGGTTCCACTTGAATTAAATGAGCATGAGAAGAGAAATCGTTGGAAGCTTGCCTTTCTTTGCTGTCACGACATAAAGAGAAACCATTTCTACACCGCATTGTTATGTGTGACGAAAAATAGATTCTTACTGGCAATCACAAGCACTCGGCACAATAGTTGGGTAAAGATGAAGTGTCAAAAAACAGTCCAAAACCGAATATTGATCCAAAAAAGCTAATGGTGTCTGTTTGGTGGTCCAGCATTGGTATTATCTGTTACAGCTTCGTGAAACCTGGTCAATGGATCACAGAGGATGTCTACTGCATCCAAATGGATGGAATGACGAGAATTCTTGAGATTAAGTAGCCAAGACTGGCCAATAGAGACAGGCCAATCTTACAAGACAAATACTCAACCACATGTTGCACAAACACTGCTCAAACTACAGAGGCTGGACCTCAAAACTCTCTGTCATTCACTATATTCACCAAACCTTGACCCAACTGACTACCACCTCTTCTAGGTTTTGGAATGCTTCTTGCAGGGAAAATTATTCAATTCTAAACAAGTTGTGGAGAACACCTTTGTCAATTTCATCTCCACTCATTCCCCACTTCTTTGCTTCTAGCATAAATAAGTTACAGTTAAGATGGTCAAATTGCATCCATAGTTTAGGCACATACTTTGATTAACTGTACTGCTTCTTGTTTGAGATATAATAAACTACACTTTTGATTCAAAAATGGACATTTCACATTTAATGACCTAATATTAAAATGTTTCTATGATACAAACAATTCAATAACTTTTACAGTAACTAGGCTAATTCATAAAGTCTATATGTTGGTTCTATGTGTCTGTGCCATTTTCTATTCCTGCCTTAATTTCAAATTTAATCTCTCCTGGCTCCACTTTCCCCTTCGTTTACTAGTTCTACTTATTATGGACTTGTTTTTATTCACTCCTTGAACACAATGAAGTATTTGTCACACCAAAATAAGCATTCTCATCTTTCCTTGGTATACCCTTCCCTGTTATGTACTGGACTACCTTCCGTAGCCTTTCACTTTTCAAATGTGCCTAATCCAACTCTCAAATCTCAATTAGATATTTCTGTTAGTCTCAATTTTATCTTTAGTGTTATTCACATCAATTAATCTATTTAACTACATACCTGTTATCTATCAATTTACTTACCTATGTATCCATCCATCCATCTGTAGCTTTGATTTACCTCTACTCACTTGTTTAGATTTTCCATTAACTTTAAGCATCACGGTGGGCTATTTTTCTATGTTTGTTTTGTCATTGTCTTCTTAGAGATTCTTCAAATGCTGCTGGACTGTCAGTACATATTAAGTATCTGTTGAATGAGTAAAAAAATAAATAAAAGATTGATGAATGAGCAAACTCATTACATATATAGCCAAATTTCCTAATTTCCAACACATTTAGACTTATTAATTGTGCTTGTTAACTTTTTGAAAGTTGAGTCAACAGCAAATATTTGGTATACTAACTCACCATCATCTCCATGTTTAATATCAAGATATGATTACAAAGAATATTAAGTTCAAATTGCAATAAAAATTACATGAAAAGCATATAATTTTCCTAAATAATAAACTTTTGGTTTACCCTGAATTTGGGGGCATTATAATCTCATTTGTTGCTAATAAAAACTGTAGTAGCCAGCCAATTTTGCATTATTTCCCAGAAAATTATTATTATCTACTGGAAAATATGTGAGAATTTCAACATGTTTTTAGAAACTGAAATGTTCAACTTCTATTTTCACATAATTATTGGTAAACATTTTGCAATGTAACAGAATCAGGGAAAAATATATACAAATTAATATTTTTGAACAATCATCTGGCATTTTTAAAATAGTTTTAATATTTGTCATGCTTTGTAGGTAACAAAATTTATTGCAGAATTACATTGTTACATATATTTTAAAACAGTGAAAACAGTAATGATTCTACAATCTTATTAAGATGCTATTATCCTATTAAAGTGTAGGTTTATCCACATTTTAATAAATGTTTGCTGATTTAATCATCCCTGATAACAAATAAGTTTTAAGTACTCACCAACATTTTCAAAATATTTACAGTGTTCACTAAGTCAGCAGGAGACTTTGAAGATGTTTTGCCTCTTTACTTGGAGAAGCCACTTCTGTAAAAGTTGATAGCAAAGAATGATCAAATATGCATTAAAAATATCAAGAATGCAAATAGAACCACTCAAGTACTCTGTTTATGACATAGAAACCTGGGTAAAGAAGATTAAAAACAAACTGTAACCTTTAATAATAAAGTATAATTGATTATCATTATAATTTTATTATGCTTTTCTTAATATACAAATTTGCTCTAATTTAAATCCAATAGACAACTACTGAAAACTTATTATACTTTGTACCATAGTTCACAAAATGATAAGTATGATCTCTGGCTTCAAGGAACTTAAACCTAGAAGTAAGCCACAGAGTTACAGAGAGGTTTGATATATGTGATGTAGACTGTTCTCAGAGAGATTTCAGCAGATCTTAAAAAGGCAGAGAATTAGAAGAATTTTAAAATTGCCATCAAGATCTAGCAAATTTAGAAGATTTAGCCTTTGAACTGAATTTGAAGAATGAGTGTTGGATAAGTACAAAATTGAGTTAGGGAGCTTTCAGTAATGCAGGACTATAGACAAATGATAAAGCTTTTTGGCTTTTTTTTTAGAAGAAATGAGATATTATTGAATGTTTTAAAAAGAGGAAAATTATAATCAGATCTGTGTTTTAAAGATGTGAATTTACACAAATATGACTATACTGCAAGAGAAAATATGCTCATCCCTGTGCCATTCACTGTTCTTACTATTCTCCATCGTCCAGAAGAAGCCGACATGGAGAAACAGCCAGACAAAAGTTCATTTAAGGAATCTACACAACTGAGTTTCTCTACCACATGTTAGGGTATATTCCTTAAACCAAGTTTTTTTAGGCTGGCATCTTTGCAATGAACAGAATGTATGGAAATCAAAGAAAGGATGTGGAAGTGTCTCATCACATGATTAAAACTACTCATTCACGGAATGAAATTTTGCTTTTGTTTCTATGATCTTGAGGTCCAAGTGTCTTAGGGATGAATGTTTCTCTGAGAGTAGCAAGTCACACGTCTGATTAATTATGAGTGGAAATGGTCATCTGGACAATTTGGAATCCTCATCCACTGAATTTACAGCAGAGGTGAAAGTTGCTCTATTTACTCCATTTGGAAGTGTTTGGTTCACTGCCTCACAATAGAAAAATGAAGATTTTTATTTTTTCTAAACAATGTAACTCACTGGGATGCTTTTTAATTTTCTCTCTTCAATAGTCCCAACACAGCACTTGATCAATTCAATAAAGACAAGACCCCCAAGGACTCAGATGCTGTGGGAGTGAAAATTTGGTTTTCTCTACTACATAAAAGTTCCTGTCCAGCTGAGATGCCGGCAGAAGTAGGAGAAAGAAAGTGAATATGATTATATTAGGCTTTATGACTGAATACAAAACAGAGGACTATTGGCAGTATGTTTTATGTTAGTAAATTATTTCATTCTACCAACCCCTTCCCACTACCTTTTATAAAGAACACTGCGTAGCTAATATTTTAGATTTTAGGAAAAAGTATGATCAAATTAACATCCCTTACAGTTATATACTAGATTATGAGAAAATGAATTGGGAAAACAATATTTTCATCTTAATAAAAAAAAGAAGTATATGCTGAGGACAAAAAGGGTGGAATGTTGTATATCATTCATTCACCTATCCAGAAGTCCAGAATCATGCTCCACTCTGCTATACATTGCTCTGTGTCTCAAGATGCTGACCTGTTTAGTGTATATTGTTTGGCTTCCTTTCTTCTTTCCTTCCAATTGGTCTAAGCCAAAGTGTCACACCTGAAGTCAAGCAGGAGATGAAAGGAAGGGCAGAATGTGGGGATGTTTTATTAATTTCCTCAGTTTCTTACTTTTGCTTTCACCTTGTGGTGGCAGAGTAAAGGCCATAGCGACTACCAGATGACCTTCCCCAGCTCGCTTTCTTTCTAGTGTTCGTCAGTCACGCAATCTTCTTTCCCCTTCTGGCTTAGTAATATAATACATATCTATACTTCAAAATTTTCTTTCAGCGTGTATCTGCATCTTTGTGTCTTTCTGGTTTTCTGTATAAATAACCTCAACTTACTCAACACTTATCAGTAATTACATAATTAGTATATTGAGCGTAGGAAAACTCAAGTTTGGATAGTTTTATAATAACTGAAAACTGATAATTAGATGGGCTTTATTTAAAAATAAACTTTATTGATCCCACAAATTATATTTACTTCCTTTTATTATTTACTTCTATTTTTTTTTATTTCTTTTGAGGATTCTCTTTAATACCCTTTGATAAATTAGCATATAGAAGTCTAATACATTGGTATAGTGTAAGGTTGAAAGCAAAAAGAAAGCCTCCAAATCATAATTTCTTTCTTTTAATCTTAAATTTATTTCTGTTTTATTTCTTAGAAGTTCAACTTTAACATAGTATCTGTCATTACTCATAAATGAAACAGTGGTACTATAATATATTTGTATAAACATACTCTGACATGTTTGCACTTTTTCATATGTGACAAAATTTTATGACATCCTTTATTATCTATTAATGAATATATTTTGCCAGATGTAAATGAATAAATAGTCCAAAAATCCACTTGTTCCCTCTGAAAAATACACGGAAGAGATTGTCTAGCTGAGGTCTTTTTAGCTAGGCACTATCACAAACTTATAAATATTATTTGTTCACTTTTCTCTATTATTTCCCCAATGTGTAGTGTATGAAATTGGGCTGATGTCACATGAGGAATAGAATAACTGGACTGATATAATAAAGACATACGGTGGAAATACAAATTATTTTATTATTAAGTAGGAACATAAAATATACATAAAGAAATCTTTTATTATTTGATCTGAAAATAACTCTTTGTTGGTGTATATTGTGCATTTCTTTAACATCTCCAAGGTATTCTCTTTAAAACAAGTTCTAGGAATTCCATTCTGGCATATGCAATTCTGAAAACTAATTTCCAGAACAACAGTCTCACAAAATCCCCTTCAGAAATGTCTCTGAATAAAAGCAAATTGTTGGTTGTATACTTCCCATGCAATACAAAATCAAATGAATTTGCCATTGAGAATTGAAGAAACTTGGCAGTAGTCATTTTTTTCTGTTTATATTATTCTCTATTGATAAGTTTTTTGCTCTTTTCTGAATGTGAGCTTCTTAGTGAATTCTTTATAGAATCAATCTTCTTGTTTCTCTGTTATGCACACTATATGAAAATTTGGTTAGGAACCCTTTTTATTTTTCAGTTTTTAAAATTTTCAGCCTTTTCATTTATGCCATATGGACTATAAATTCATACATTCTTTATTTTAACTTGTTTTTTTGTTGGCCTAGCAATATAACCTTGCAATTTCAACAGTGTCTGACACATAGGAGACCATCAATACATTTAGTAAATTAATAAACTGATAAATGACATTGTTACACATACGTTGTTTTTTTTTTATTTCAGCATAATATGGGGGTACAGATGTTTAGGTTACGTGTGTTGCCCTTGCCCCCCCTCCTCCGCTCAGTCCAGGTTTCAAATATGTCCATCCCATTGCGTGGTGCGCATTGCACTCTTTGTGTACACATATAACCGTCCCCTCCTCCCTCCTCCCCCCTCCCCCCTGCCCAATATCTAATAGATGTAATTCTTATATATGCACTTATGTGTTATATATGGATTTTAATGGAAAAAAATTGCAAACTATACAAAAAGATAAGAAAAAACACAGTC
>CAUYSK010000988.1:0-16553 GCA_963575035.1 Avahi laniger
AAAAAAAAAATTCCTCCAAATCTGAATCATTTAAATATAATAATAAAATCTCAGCAAATATAACAAGTTATTTTAATAAAATGCTCTTTTTTGAAGTATAATTTAGTAGAAAGCCATAATTGCTATGGCTAAATTAACCACTTAGATGGGAATCCTTGTTCAGATTACAAGCCTTTTCCTACACAGGGAAGACTGTGTTTTCTGAACAGACACTGTGCAAGAGATCACTGCAACAATGATTCACTCACAGGGGCTCCCTTGCAAAATGACCTTTCCTCAACCACCTGGCATCATGAGGTGATGTCTATTTCTCCTCCCTCAATTCCGGCTGGGCCTCAGCAACTCCTCCTACCCACAAAGCACAGCAGTGAGGCTGCACATCTCCCACAGAGAGATGAGCAAGGCCTTGCAGCTCTGCCCCAGCTCTCCTGGACCACCGCTCTCTGGATGCCTCCGCTAGGGATACTCTCTCTTAAAACAGCTGCCAAGCACTGAGGAGCACAAGCCACCCTGAGAGGCCACATGTGGTGGCTCCAGCCGACCATCCCAGCTGATCCCAGCCTTGCAGTCATCCCAGGGCAGTGAGCAGACACTGGAGGGAAGAACACTCTAGGCATTCAGGTCACTGCCACCCCCAACTTAACCCCACTATTTCAGTCATCTCAGCAAAAGACCCACACAGCATGAAGTGGAGACAAGTGAACCCCTTTGCCCCACCAAGTCCTTGGGTGTAATCAGATGGTTGGTGTTTTATGTAATTAACTTTCAGAGTGGCTTATTATGCAGCAAGAGTCACTGAAACATTATGGGCACCGAAGTCTTGATGGCAAGGCTACTAAAATATATACTGAGTATCTCAGAGAAGACAACTAATATATTCTGGCACATTTGAACACAAAAATTAATATTCAGTTACATTGTCCACTCTCTCATTCTCAGGTGGAGGGAAATATCTGCCCCTCACTTGCTCCTCTCCTAATCGGATTGGTTGATTTTAGAGAAGAAACTCAACATGCTTCACTTAGCCACTTCCTCTCCCTTTTTTCTGAGGATCTGCAAACTCCATGGAGAACACACACAGTCTCCTGTGCTCCCCAGACCCACAAGCATTCAGGGTCTGCTCCCTGCTGGAAAGGCTGGCAGTTGGGTGGGGGTATATTCGATTCAGGGGCTGTTGGCAAGTCTACTGTTTCCTCATAATTAAAGCCACTCTCAAACAGACTGCCATCTGCCCAACTCTTGGCTATTATCTCGGGGAAAAGTAAAGTGGGATTAACAGGTCCTATAGAAGCTCAATAGGAACCACTATTGGAGATAGTGTTAGAAACAGATATTCACTGGAAGAGCTGTCTACACCAGCTGTCCCCATCTCTCCTGCCTTTCCCTCTTGAACTGACCTTCACCAGGTTTCTGTCCCCCCTCACTCCACAGACACTGCTCTTCTCCAGATGACCCCACATTGTCAGACAAAGGGTCTGCTTACTTAACTAGTCTGCTTACTTAACTTAACAGTTAAGTAACAGTCTGCTTACTTAACTAGCCACAGCATTAGACACAGCTGAACACGTCCTCCTCCTCAAAACACCTTCTTCACTTGTTTTCCAGAACTACATTCTCCTGGTTTTGCTCCCTCCTCACTGGATGCAGGATCTTGCTCTTCCGCCAGATCTCTTAATATTGGAGAACTCTGGGGGTCTATCTTATTTCTTTTCTCTCTTCTCTAATCTTCACTCATTCTCTTTGGGGTATCATTCAGTCTCATGGTTTTAAATATGTGCCAGTGACTCCCAAATTTATACTTCCCTCTCAGACTTCTCTCTTAAACTCTATATAATGGTCTACTTGACAACTGTATATGGATATCTAATAAGCAACTTAAATTCAACAAGTCCAAAACTGGACCCTTAAACATCTAACCGTGCTCCACCCACAGACTCCCCATCTCAGCTGACAGCAATTCCATCCTTCCAGTTGCTCAGGACAAAATATTAGAGTCTCCCTTGACTCTTCTACACTCTCAAACCACATCCAACCCATTAGACCATATTATAAAACATCCTAATTCAACCCTTTCTACAACTTCTACTGCTACTATCCTACCATATCTTGTTGTAATTATTTTAATAATCTCCCCTAAATGGTTCCCCTGCTTCTTTTTTTCCTGCTATTTACTCTTTACGTGACATCCAGACTGATCATTTTAAAATATAAATGAAATCATGCTATTTTTCTATTCAAAACTCTCTAAAGACTGCTCACTTCATTCAGACTAAAAGTCCCGACAATGGTGAACATGCCCATGTTAATGTTTTGACTTCCCCTCCTTCAATCCTCCTCCCGCTCATTTCATTCTGGTCACACTGGCTTCTCTTCCCTAACCTTACAGGTACACGCCTGCCCTGGGCCTCAACACTGAACACCTCTTCTCTTCCCCACGTGTCTGCTGGCAAACTGCTGAGTCTTTGCTCAAGTCTTACTTTCTCAACAAGGCCTACATGACCTCTGTATTCAATCTCCAATCTCCCCACCCCTATACTCCTGATTTCTGCTCATGGTAGAGTCCTATGCAGACTGGCAGAGGGCTGTGTTCCATCAAGCAGGTGTCTGGCCTCCTTCCATCTAAGGGCTCTGTTGCAGCTAGTTCCTTTGGAGACCTTTCCATTTGTCAGTGTATATGGGCAGTGGAAGGGTAAAGATAGAGAGGCCTGCTTTAAACTGCCTTGGCTGAGAAGTATTTTTTACACACACACACACATCTATATAATATTAATATAATCCATCCTCCAGATCGGACCATATGACTAGTTCTCATCAATGGAATTTGTTCACAAAAAGGAAAACATGAATACACTTCAATCACCAGATTCCTTTTTGCTCCCTTTTTCTACACACAAAACACTCTCAGCTCCTCCCACCACACCATGACATGCCCAGAGAGAAAATCTGAAAGCCCATTAAGTCAGTGTATCCAGGCTCTCTGAACATGGCCTAGTCTTCTTCATGAGGATCACATGTAACTTCTTCAGATACAAGCTACAAACTACAACAGCAATTACCTGCATGTCCCCTTCCCACTCCCAATATACAATGGTGGAACAGGAGCAGGAGGGTCTTCCCTACCAATACCCTCCTTGGCCAAGTGGGCCCTGGCACACCCTCCTGAGGGGCTGCACAACCTTTACAATCCATCAACCGACCCTGCCAGAGCAACTTCTGGGTTCTTTTTATAGTAGTTTTATAGCTCAAATAGTTAAGGGCTTGTTCAGTCCAGGCTCATCGTTTCTTTGCCAATATAATTCCCTCAGAAACTTAGGAGGCCTTTGATCTATTTGCTTCCAGTCAGTTCCATGTGCCAGTAACCACACACAAAGTTCTTTCCTAGACATAATTCTCAAGACTGATGTATTTCTTTGCCTCCACATCTCTTGCTTTCAATTAACAGAAGCCAGCTGGAGGCTACATGAAACAACAAGGTCAGTGGTTCCCAATTCTGGCAGTACAACACGATCACTTGGGGAACTTTTAAAAACTGTCTATGTCCAGATTTCACATATCTCAGACTTATAAATCAGAAGCTCCATAGGTGGGACCAAGGTGATTCTGACAAGCAGCTGAGAATAAGAACTGATGCCTTTCATCTGATCTTTGCCATGGGACTGAGTCACCTTTTTCAACTGAGAAAGGCCTGTGTTGCTTAAAGACTTTCTCAGCTCTCAGCTCTTTGTTTTTCCGTTTACTGCCCCAACTGTCAGAACTTTCTCTGTTCCCTTTCATTTGCAGCTTGCAAACTAGCCAATTCTTTCTAAGCTCATGTCTTTCTTGTATCACCTTACCATTAATAGTCTCACACTTGGATCCTTTCCAACACTTGACCTAGAGCTCAGTTGGCATGAGGTGTGCCTCCCAAGTCATCACAGATGACAAATTTGCCAAATTAGTTACCACTACATAACATGGGTTTCTGTCTTTTCCTCTCCAATACCATTCCCTCAACAGTGTGCCACCTGCCTGCTAAGCCAATGCCCAAATGTTAAGGTTTTAACAGAACTCTATTTCTAGCACTAAAACCTCAGGGACTTAACACAAAGTTTTTATCATGGCCCCATCATGTGGGTTGATGGATATTCTTCTCCATTTGAGGACCCAGTTTCCTTTTATTTTATGCTTTCACCCTCCACTGGGTGCTAATGGCATTCTCTCCTCCAAGGTAGCACAGAGGCAGAGAAGGCACTTTGCTATTAACTGTCTTGTTCTGAGAAGACATCCATCATTCTGTTCACATTCCACAAGGAGGAATTAATCACATGGTCCCTCTTAGCTACCCGAGGGCTGAGAAATGTAGTCTAGGTGTGTGTCCAGCATGAACAAGAAAACAGTGACGCTGACCAGCCCCGGCAGCCTCTTTCATACTCTCTTTCATATTCTCTCCTAAACTGCTTATTGAGTTTAAGCTCCACAAGGGCAAGAATCTTTGTCTGGTTTGTTCATAGGTGTATCCCAAGTGTCCCTTATAGGACCTAGCACATAGTAGGTGCTTAAAAAATATCTTTTGAGTGAATAAATGAACAGACAGGATGAATCACAGATATGGTACCATATGTCATTATTTTTTGTAATAAAAGCAAACTAAATGGACCAAGAACTAAAAACATAATGAATTATACTGCATAGTTACTTAGATAAAATATTAAAACAGAAACTTTTGGAAAAACCAAAATAAACGTCTAGGTACTAAATACTCACATATCAAATACAAATTTATAAACACACTGGTTAAACACACACTAAATTCATCTGTTGTGAACATACAGAAACATTCGTTCAAAATGTTAGTACATACACAGTGGACACCCATCAAAGAAATTACTATTAAACTAATTACATATCTTTATGTTAGCTAGAAACATCTCTACCCAGCCTCAAAATTCACCTACATCTTCCTCAAAGAGCAAGGGCACAGAATTTTAATTTTGAAAACAAGTTACATGTCGACACAAATACTGTTGAAAGGCCTTACCAGTATGTTTCTACTTTATACAATGCATACACCCCTCAAAATTCAGAACTGATACATTTATCATACCAGCTTCAAAATTATAGATGATGATAATACTTGATTTTTCTAAAATCTTAAGTCACTGTAATAAAAACAAATAAAACAAAAAAACAAAGCTGAAATAAAAATAACAACAAATGGAAACAAGACCTGCTTCACAAGTGTTGTGGGGATCGAACAGGAATAGAATTCATTTGTCATTTTTGTACTTTTCTGTATGTGTAACACAATGAAAAAATTCAACAGAGTATATGAAAAAGTGCTTTGTAACAGTATTCAGTCACTTATCTTCACACAAATGTAAAATCCCCATTCCTAAAAGGGTTATAAATTAGCCAAATGAGCAAGTTCAAATTAGGGGGAACACAAAGTACCTTATTCGCCTTTTCTTGGTTGAGTTTTAAGACTAAAGGGAAAATAAAAATTGGTTATTAAAGCTTTCTAATACTTGAAGACCAATAGGATAACCAGGCATAAAAACTTAGGCTCTGAATTATACTTGTGACCCTGTATATTACATTTTTCTAGCGTTTAGCAAACCAAGCAACCAACAGTAACTAGAGGAAAGGTTTTAAAACATAGGCTATAGCAACTTTTTGGAAAGAAAACTATGGCATTTTAAAAATTCACAATAAATTGAGAGAAGGGAAGAAAAATAATTGATGATGAGCATGTTACATGATTTATAGATACCATAGAAAAATCAGACATTGAGCTCCACTCAAATATTATTTTAAAAAACACTTCTGAAGGTAAAGACACCAACATGGCAAAAATATAATATTTTCTCCAACGTTAGAGAGGCAAAAGTTTAACTCCTTTATTTCATGTAGTTTTCTTTGCAACATTTAAACCCTATAAATGTGAGGAAGTTTTGCTTGCAAAAAGAACTTTAAATCTTACTTAAAGTTCAAAAGAATAAGCATCTGGGGGGGATATCCCTTGTACAAATTTAAAATAAGAAGAAACTAACTTTTTACTTTGGACAGAGAGCATCACAATATTTTATTTTACTGAATAAAGGGGACCATTTCAAATGTAGTAATATCTTTATCTCCTAGAATTTTTTAAAATTCTGCTTTTAAATTCAAGTGAAGAAGCATAACATTTTTGTAACCCCAGCATAAATGTTAGTATTAAGATGTTATTATACTACATGCTTATTTGGTAGGCATCAATCAGGAAACTGGCCTATGTGCTGTTACTGATGAAACAGATTAACACTCAGGGACACAGAGGAAACAGGAATCAGTTACCCAAGAGGAATGCTCCTTCATCTGGTGCTGGTTGCTGTGAGGGCCACTGGCATGGCCACGCCAAAAGCAATTCTGGCAGAGCTGATAGTTGTGGCACTGCTGGCATCGGTACCGGAAACCCATCATACTCTCACACCGGCAATAGGAGCACTCTACAGGATGGAAGACTGTGGATCGAGAAAAAGGGAGAGAGAGAAGGGGAGGTAAGGAGAGATGGATAAGAAAAAAGGAAGAATTTTCATTTGAATAATAAAGTCAATACAGAAGAAAACCAAATCTAATATTAATATAAAAGGAAAGGTGAAAACAAAATTAGAACTGAAGAATCTAAATTATCTGTTCATCTAATCAGCCATTTACTATAATAAAAGGAAAAGACTTAGTAAATCAGAAAAAAATTTTCCACATAATTCTATTACATTCCAATCTAATAATCATTCTAATATGCTGTCATGGGCAATATACAACTGTATATGATAGGTTATTATTTATACTTCTAAATGTTGGTACATAATTGCTTCCTCTGGCAATTCAATTCTGAACACAAGAAATGGAAGTCAATAGGAAAGGGGTATATTATTTAAATCTTCACTGAACAACTCTTTCTAGTATCGTGTATATAATACCCATCTTATCTCAAGTATAATGATTTTTAGTCCTACTCCCAAAAATGTATATTAACTAGGGAATCAAGACTCAAAAACAAATTGAGCACTCAGTAAGAAAAACAATATAAGAAGATCACAAAGGACTAAAAGAAAAGTAAAATCAGGAATGAAAAATCCAAAGTACATAACTTCCTCTGCAAAATTCAAGCTATTTGCCATCAAGGTATTTCCAAGGCATGTTCAAGGTGCTAATTAAGAGTGTGTGCTCCAGGGCGGGCGTGGTGGCTCATGCCTATAATCCTAGCACTCTGGGAGGCCGAAGCGGGAGGATCCTTTGAGCTCAGGAGTTCAAGACCAGCCTGAGCAAGAGTGAGACCCCGTCTCTACTAAAAATAGAAAGAAATCAGCTGGACAATTAAAATATATATAGAGAAAAAATTAGCCGGACATGGTGAGGCGCATGCCTGTAGTCCCAGCTACTCGGGAGGCTGAGACAGAAGGATTGCTTGAGCCCAGGAGTTTGAGATTGCTGTGCGCTAGCCTGACGCCACAGCACTCTAGCCTGGGCAACACAGCGAGACTCTGTCTCAAAAAGAAAAAAAAAAAAAGAGTGTATGCTCCAAATTAAAACTATATAGTATAGTATAGTTCCTCCAGAAAACAGGACTACCAACTCAATCTAGAGCTAACATCAATGGTATCAACATTACTGTAGCCAATATTTGTCATTCTAAGTAACTTGGGTTAATATCAAATGATACATGTATATTAATATTAAATTATCAAATATAGTATGATAATTTTGGTTGAGTATGTATATCTATGGGATTTTTCTTCTATTCTCTTATGAATCAGTCAAGAGCCAGTGCTTAGTCAGTGGAATGGGTGACCAAGTAGAAAAACTGAGAACTGGAACCTGGGCCAATTATAAATAAGAAAGATAAGAACTGTTCAGATTCTGGCAAAAGTATGATTTTAATAAAGTGCATCATGTAGTAGTTACCTTCTTACATACTAAGGTTTACTTGGTTACTAAACCAATACAAAAAGTATAACTTTTGCTTGAACAAATAAATATTTTTCTTTATGAATGGTAACTTCAAAATAATTCAAGTGATAAATTTCATAGGAATTAAAGGGTCTAAATAAGAAAAAAAACTTAGAAATATCACAATTTTATAATTTGTTTCTCACCATTAAAATTAAGACATACAAATGTTAGTGTGATAGGTAACATTTTATTTCTAGACATTTCAATTATTTCATAATGTTTATCTGTCACTGAGAAAAATAATATTGCTAACCACATAAGAATGTAATCAATAAATAAAACACTACATACAAAATCACAATAAAATGGATAACAATACATCTTGACAAACGAGGCTCTTTCTGTTTGGTATAGCAGATACAAAGTGATTTTACAAAAATCAACTCGACATGAAACTACTAAAGTATTTAAAGCTATAAAAACACTACTCCCCAAAATTGAAATCTCTATTAAGAATCCTGTTTCAAAAATGTGGCTGTTTTAAGTCTCGTCAAGAGATTCTGGTCCTTTAAGAAAACTAATCCTGAATCTAAAGGACTTGTGAACTAAAGCCATAGTTGGGTAACAGGCCGAGAAATTTCAAAAAAAATTTTCAAAGTGTGGATAGGAGAGGGAGAAAATAAAAACAGCATGGAAGTATATTTCATTCTTACAAGGGGGAAAAAGAAGACTCTGCTTTTTAGGGGCTTCTCAGCTATTCCTTATTCTCTTCTAAGGAACGAGGAAAGACAGGCAAGAGCCTTGAGAGAAGGGAGGTTGCCAGAAAAACTATGGCCTTCCTGTTAATAACTTCAGACAACCTAAACAAGGAGATAAACTGATGGCAATAACTGAAAAAATAAAGAAGTTACTCAGAGATAAGTACCACTTCAATTCAATGCAAAACAGAAATTTAAGTCAAATTACTGGGAAGGACACTAAGAGTACATTCAAGGCAAAATAGTAAAGCAAAAAAAAGGAAGATGTGTGAAATCTAGTACTAAATTATATCTTAGCTATTTTTATTTAAATTATTCCAAAATAATTATACTTTTAGCAGTTGATATTGCACATATCCAATTTTTTAGAGCTATGTTTTTGATAAATTAAAGGGGAAAAAAAGGAAGTCATAACTAAATTAGGTGGGCTTACCCAGAAAACAACCATCTGCAATCTGAGGAAAGAAAAGCCTACAGTTTGAACCACAAAGTATTATGACCTGGTATTACTACTTCTTTGTATCCTAAGTAATAAGCCTTGCCCCTTTTTTAAAAAAAATAAATATTTCTCTTTTGAAAGCTAAAATCACAAATTCAAACAACAGAGTGACAGCAAAATGTCAAATATAATTTTCAATGACGGAAGAGCTAAGGACATTGCAAATAATCAGTTCCTGCACTTCCTATAATGTGAGGAATTGAACAATAAAAGTTCTGCTTACCATTCTCAACATGGGCAAGCCTGTGCATGAGAGGTAGCCAGACAAGGCACTGGGGAGGAGGGTCAGCCATCATTGTGTCTAAAAACATATTTAGCATTATCTTTTTCTGTGAAGGGAAGAAAAACAAAGATACTTTATATTTTTCAATTATCTCTAAACTCCAAGATTAAGTTAATTTAGGTTTTTTTTCCCATCCAAACTCTAATGAATTACATGTGAAATTTTAAGGCAACATTAATATTTTACATTACTAAAGACACTACTACACACTGTACTATACTATGATTATATTCAGATATATTCCCACATACATTATTTTATTTTAATCTTAAAACTGTGTAAGGCAAATAGGTTAGATATTACTGTCTTCATTTCATAGCTGAGAAAGTAAAGAAACAGAGCATTTAAAGGTTTTGTAATGGCCCTTCACAATTTAGACACAGAGCCAGAGCTGTCCTTCAGATTCCTATGTCTGCTGTCCAGTAGGGGAGACAGACATCCCATAGCCAATTATAAACAGCATCAGTAAAAGCAGAACTATGGCTGTCTGGTTGTCTACTGTATTTCCAGCACTCATAACAGTGCCCAGCACACAACAGGCACCTGATAAACAACTACTGAATAAATTAAATGGTAAAGTAAGGGGCGAATACTCTTAGACATCATTTAACAACTTTCTCACAGAAGAGAAAAAAGCTTGGGGTAGTTGAGTAATCTGACAAAGTCGCAGAGATAGTTATGATAAGGATGAGATCAGAACCTAAATATCCAAACGCCCATCACAGTACTCCCTCCATCATACCATCTCCCTAGCTAGACTACATTTTTTGATTCTTCTTTTTAAAAAACAAACCTATTGTAAGGTTCCACCGGTATGTGAAACACTGAAATAATTATGTCCCACATGGACACAGAAAATTAGAAAACGGTCTAGAAAGAGAAGATAGAAATAGTTATATGGTATAGGTAGAACAAATCCTGTAGAATATTTCAAAATAATGAATTTTCTTTTTATTTTCTCCAACTCACAACATGCCTTTACAGCACCAAAGGGAAAAGAAAAAAAACAGCTAAAAATGCAGTGCCATACAACTTGACAGGAGAGTTCTGTAACTATAACCTGGACATGAAGGCCCCCACTTCAAACTTCATTCCAAAAGAAGAGCAGAGACAAAGGAGCAAACACAACAGCAGATGCACAGCCCTAAGCAGGCCTTTTCCACACTTTGGTCTCACCGTTCAAAGGTCAGATGGGGGCTGGGGATTGGGGATGCAGTGAAGCCAAAAGGACCTCCATAATTTCATCTCACTCTATCCCAAGTAACTGTGTTCTCAGCCCTAACCGCTTTTCTAAAAGTGAGAAACAGGCTATAAAAAATATGGGGGTTTCCCCATAAAACTTTTAAATACTTTATTTTAGGAAAGAAAAAAGGTAGAAAAGATAAAATTGGTTAGAGCTGACCTAAAGATATTGCCAGCTGATTACAAAGTAACTCTGACTTTTACCACTAATATATTTAACACAAACTGGAAGCAAGGAGTGAAGGCGTTCTGGTGTTTGGCTAGGAGGAGAGACGCCTCCAGGATGGCCAACTCACCCACCATGATGTATCACGCACACAAGGCTCAAGACTACACAGACTTGCTCCTGCGTATCTTCCTGGCAACTGTGAGAATTTTGATTCTATAGATATAGGTAAATTGGTAAATTGGATACGTAAATTGGAAGTCATTCTGATTGAGAACAATTGTTAAAAGACGAAGCTGGTAAGTAGGGAAAAGAAAAGGGAGGTATAGTAGAAGGCAGAGCGGGACGTTTTGCAATAAAAACCCGGAAAAGATGAAGAAAGCTGAGGGAGAGTCTCGGACCCAGGCTTACACTGCAGGCCAGAACTGCCAGGGACTGGGGGCAGGCTGTTGGGGGGAAGCTGAGATATATGCGAGAGGGCTGACTGAGGATGACAGCAGCATGCACAGTCCTTTACACATCGCTGTGTGCTGATGGTAAACTGTGAGAAATGCCCACTCGAGTAGGCTAAAGAATGGTTATCCAGAGAGTTTTCCATCGCAGGCACTCAAGTTACCACTGTTTCTGAGACCTCAGTGGAATCTGGGAGGAATAAATGAACAACATTAAAAACCAGAAAGCCACCTAAAATTTGAGTAGAGGACCACACATAGAAAGTGCCTTGTATTATGGCCATGTAAATAACCAACAAACCAAATGAAATCAGAATGTCTATTTAAAGTTATTGAGATAGAAGATGTTAGGAAGTTTTTTTAGCAAGAGGTGATAAACGAAAATTAAATGTCATATCCTTTATTATAAATTTAATGTTTAAATTAATATTTCTACATCTTCTTATATTTGTTAAAGATTACACTTTTATAATCCATTTATAGTCCTAATACTACTTTCTCTAAAAAGTTTTGATTTGCCTACCATAGAAGTTTTTTAAAATCTTCAAGATGAAGAGGTATAATTATCTTTTGATATCACAGGATCAATTTCTAAGGTTGTCCTTCAGTCATACTATAATTTGAAGTTCTCCAGAAGCATGATGAATTAAACTAGAAGAGCTGTGTCCCAGTGCTATATCTTTTACCAACCATGTCATTTGGGGAATACCACTTAACATTTGTTTTCTCATCTCTCAAGGGCTGGAACAGAGGTTTTAAAAGTGTGATCAGGGCAACCCCTGGAAGGTCTTTAAACATTTTCAAGGAGTTCATGGGGCTAAAACTATTTTCATAATAATATTAAGACATTATTTGTCTTATTCAATCTTTCTCTCATGTGTGTTCAGTGGAGTTTTCAAGAGGCAATGTGATGGAGCCACAATTATCTGAAAATGCTACTAGAAGACTCCTCCCTTTCCAACTATTTAGTTGTTTGAGGTCAGATTTTCTTCCTATAATTTAGCCAAAACAAGATAACACAATAGATTGAATGGATAAGCAGATATGGGAATCCATGTTTTTTATTGAGCCAAATATTTTTTTAAAGTTTGCAAAAATATAAAACAATGTCACTCTTCTCATTAAATTTTTGTTTTGGAATATATAGTTATTTTTCATAAAAATGTTAACACATAATAGGTTTATCATTGTTATTTTTAAATGACTTAATATTTTTTAATTTCTCAATTTTAATTTCTAATATGGAAATATAGACAGACATAACCCACATAAATAAAAGTTCTTTGGGGCCTTCAATAATTTTTAGAGTGTAAAGAGGTCCTAAGACCAAAAATTTTGAGAACTCTTGGGGGAGATGTTCCAACTATAAAATTTCATGACTCAATAAATAATTGTGTGAAAAGTAGTTTGGCTCTGCATTCCCCCTTTTTGTTTTGTTTGTTTTGTTTCTGCTCTTGAGTTGAACATACACTTTGCATTTCCCCTTATCTTTTATAGCATAATATTAATAAAAACTATAATAACAAAAATAATGCAGATTCCCACAATTCTCATTTTCCTCTATTTCCCTACAGATGTATATCTATTTCTACATACTTATGAACATAGAATAGATATAAAAATTCTATTTTTTTCACTCAACATTTTATTAAGCATTTTGCTCCATACAAGGTCTTCATTTCTAAGCATTTTAACAGCTGCCTGATCCACTAAGCAAAAACATCATGATTTATTTATGCCTTCCTCTATAAAACCCTGAGACTGTTTCTATCATTGTATGAGGTCTCATTTTTTCTCAGAAACAAGTGTTCCTGTCTGTTGCTCCTTTTCCTCCAATCCTCCAGACTGACAATTATTACCTTATATGCCATTCTTACCTCCTTTCCTCTACCTTGACTACCTCTTCCCTTTTTTAAAGGGAGAAAGAGCCATCCCTTAAAAATGAGAAATCCAGTATCATTAAAATAACATGATAAAATAAGTAAAATAACTTAGCAATAGATTATCATTGCTACAATCTTTAACTTCATCATTTCCAACAAAAACTCCTTTCCTATGTGCAACATGTTAATAACTATTTCTTATCTGTTGCCCTATCACTTAAACAATGTAAGATATTTAATTAACAGTCTTGAAAATGGCATTTTTAAAAGCTTTCAGATTAAAATATTTTTATACAAACTTTTGTATACAGTTATAGAAATATTTTATCTGACAGGGGCAAATATACATTAACTAGAGTAACAGGGCCAGTGCTGTGGGGCTGTCTTTCAAATATTAGACATCAAATTTATCCGTATCACAGATTTATTTTGGACTTTGAAAATAACAGTAATTTATAATGATATAATATAATGCTGCTGTGCTTTTTATTTGAGATATTTTTATTTATTAAGGCTAAAAGGAAAACTTCAGAAATTCTGAAATACTGTATTTCTCTTATTGCAAACATTGTTTCATTTGAGAAAATCATGGAATGGTATCAATGAAAACAAGGAGGTTACAAGTACATCTGTGAGTTTTAAACTTTCAATTAGAATTCAAGCCAAAAATACTAATTTTTATGTCATACTTAATTTAAAATCATTATTCAATTATTCCAACAAATATTTAGTAAACATCAATTATTTTCTAGACACTGTTAGTCACTGGGAATGTAAAATGGAAGGAGACCAAGGTCCTTCCTTCAGAGCATAACTGAGCTATATGTAACGTGCAAGTACATTGGAGGAAAGAATCCTACCTCGAAAGATTAAGAACATCAAAGAAGAAGGGAGGTGAAATATGAGGACTTTATTGGAGGGGAGAAAGGGGGGCAGAGGTTACTGGCATTCCAGTAAGGGCTAATAGCACAAAGAAAAACACAAAATGTGACTGCTTTCACTCACTCAAAATGCAGGTTACTCAAAACAAGAGAAATGTAAATCAAAACTATACTGAGATAACATTTCTCACCTATCAGATTGGCAAAAATTCAAAAGTGTAAGAACATATGCTGTTGGCAAGGCTGTGGAGAGACAGATGCTCTTATACAAGGCTGGTGGAAATTCAAATAGCACAACCCCTGAGGAAATGTGACAATGTCTAAAGAGAGCCCTGGCATACTGAGGGGTGACGGTAGGTCACAGAGGGTGTGGGAGGGTATAGGAGCATCAGGAATAAAGGTGAAACAACAGGCCTTGGCTGGATTGATAAGCCACAATGTCATGCTAAGAACCTTATCCAGGAGGCAATAAGTTAGTAAAGTTTTTTAAGAAAAATAGGGGCTGGGCACAGTGGCTCATGCCTGTACTCCTAGCACTCTGGGAGGCTGAGGTACGAAGATCGTTTGAGGTCAAGAGTTTGAGACAGGCCTGAGCAATAGCGAGATCCAGTCTCTACAAAAAAATAGAAGAATTAGCTCGGTGTGGTAGTGCGTACCTCTAGTCCTTGCTATTGGGAGGCTGAGGCAGGAGGATCCCTTGAGCCCAGGAGTGGTGAGGTTGCAATGAGCTATGATGACACCACTGCACTCCAGCCTGGGCAACAGAGCAAGATCTTGTCTCCAGGAAAAAAAAAAAAAAAAAATAGGGACATCAGCAGAGAGCTGTATTTTAAAATGATGATTTAAACTCAAATATACTTATGATTAAAAGGAATAATAAAACAAAAGTAACATCTGAGCAGGTATCATTCTCTTCTTTGGGCTGCCATTGAGCCACTACATACAGTGATTAGGAAACCAGGGTCCTATGTTTGTTGGGTGACGAATTTTTCGGCTTTGCCTGAAGACTAGCAACCATAGACAGTAGAGCACAGGTGACATCAGAGGTCCAGAACAGAAGTACAGCTGGATTGTGCCACCAGCTAACACGGAGGAGGAGCTCGGCCCACAGGCTCAACATCCCACAGGCCGCAGGCAAGAAACATGACTGAACACATCAGGACCTGCTTTCAGGGCATGAGTCACAATTGAGAGGGAGTCTTTCCTATAATGTGCTGTCCACACATTAGCAAGCATTGGGAACTAACAAAAAGGTTTCTTTAAAAAGAAAACAACCTTGGAGCCACTGTCGTTTCTATCTAAGGATTCACTTAGTAAGACACTGTCCTCCACAGGCCCAAGAGAACAAAACCTCACTTCTAGGTCTCTACAATTTTGTTCAATCTAATTAATGCCAGTGAGACAGGCCTCATTAGCACAGAGCTGATCTTAATAAAACCCATTCTATACACTGTATTTCATCCAATCTAAGATGCACTTATAAGATCACTTGTAAGATGAACCATTATTTTTTTTTCTACCACTAAGAAAGAAAAATACTCAGCCAATTAAACTAACTCAATGACTTAATTAACCATAATCTTTCATGACATGTGAATTGGTTACACCAGCCTCTTGAACTGAATTTCTTTTATCTATTCAGAGGAACTTGGCAGTTTTGTCCAATTTCAAATGCAATGCTTTGGTGTGACAAGAAATTACTTTGGTCATATCTCTGCAATAAAAAATAATAAAGCTTCATCTATTTCTGGATATCTGCCTTTAAAAAAAGGTTCTGTAAAGCAACTGGTTGTTGGCCGGGCGCGGTGGCTCACTCCTGTAATCCTAGCTCTCTGGGAGGCCGAGGTGGGCGGATCGTTTGAGCTCAGGAGTTCAAGACCAGCCTGAGCAAGAGCGACCCCGTCTCTACCAAAAATAGAAAGAAATTAATTGGACAGCTAAAAATATATAGAAAAAATTAGCCGGGCATGGTGGCACATGCCTGTAGTCCCAGCTACTTGGGAGGCTGAGGCAGGAAGATCGCTTGAGCCCAGGAGTTTGAGGTTGCTGTGAGCAAGGCTGACGCCACGGCACTCATTCTAGCCAGGGCAACAAAGTGAAATTCTGTCTCAAAAAAAAAAAAAAAAAAAAACAAGCTTTCGGACTGGATAAAGAAAAATCCAACTTTATGCTGTTAAAATATGTGACACCTTCAAAGCAAAATAATACAAAAAGTTTGACAGGAATATGCAATAGTCATGCAATTGTATGCAGAAAAGTTAAGAAATATAAACACAAAAAACAAAACTGATGAAAAAACAAAGAGAAAGAAATTAGTATACCCACAGTTATATTGGGAGTATTTAATACAACTTTCCCCAAAACTAATAAATCCAGGAGACAGAATTTTAAAACACATTTAATAATCTAAAACATATAATATATATATGGACATGCATGTATACATATGATGGACCTAAATGTCCATCAGTAAGAGAA
>CAUYSK010000989.1:0-28672 GCA_963575035.1 Avahi laniger
CTAAATTTTAACTTAGGACAGTCCTGAAGGCAGAAGAGAGGCAATTTAAAGTCAGCGCGTGATTTCTTCGATTCTCTTGTCTAGTTAAGTGTTAACCCACAAATCTCAATATATTTCTAATCCAACACCATAACCTACTACATTTGGGGGGTCACTACAAAGGGAGACACATTTCTCTTGTTCATATGTAGAGGGAGTTAGCAGCTCTTTGGCTGTTATCATACCATTTTCCTTTGGAATCAGCCAAGCTCAGGATATTGTTTTGCATGTACAAAAATAGATTTCCCCAAATGGATGTTTTGGCCCAAGAGATGATAAATTGTGTTGTTCCTCTCTGTGCAAATCAGAAATGGAAATAGATGAAGCAAGTCCAGAGGAAAGTCACGGCAAAGGGGTCTGGGTTTCTTGGGGAGTCTGTCTTTGTGCTCATTCGAGAGGTGGGAGGTGTGGGATGGGGAATGTCTCCAGTTCTCCATACAGAGATAGGGGTTGGGGTTTGCATTTCTACAGTCATGTAGCAGATGTGAGACATTTCTTCCTAATAACATCATGATCGCCCAAGCCTGCATTTTGCATTTATTTCCATGTTCTTTGATATATTAACAGTCTTGCTGTTTTAGGTAGAGAAACATACTTAGTTGAGCTGGTTCCAGGGAAGGCCTGAAAAGTCAAGAAAAAGAAGGCTTCCTCCTCTTTAGAGAACAACAAGTCAGAAACATTTTTCCAAAATGTTTACTAGAATTTCTTGGATGACGTAGATGCCAGGTCAGTGGCTGCTCTGCTCCCAGCCTGGTGCCAGGACCCACTGGACAAAACCCGAATGGGGGTGACCACCTCCAGACAGAACACAGCCGAGCTCACTTTACTACCATGTTACCTATTTGCAGCATCAGTAAGGGATGATTACCAAAGTGTTTCTCGTGGTCATGGCATTCTTAAAGATTGGAATCATCTCTTTCACTGATTGTTTGATTCTTGGAACCGGTAGAAGAAATTGTTAAGAAGCAATTGATGTGCTGGCCAACAGATCCAAGCAGCAACTGGACTGTAAGATTCTCCAGTGTTAGAAACCAAAGCCCTGGTTCCTGCTCTCTCTGCTTTTGGTCTTTATGCTAGTTAAGGTAAAACTAGATGCTAGAACAAACAAACCCCAAAATATCTAATAGTTCAAACAGGATAGAAATTTCTTTCTTACTCATAAATTCCAAAGTCAATGCTACTGATAAATAAGTAGTTCTCCTCCAAGGAAGGATTCAGAGGCCAGGCTCTGTCTGTCTTGTGGCTCCTTCATCTTTAACATTTGGCTTCTGAGGTTGCAATGCAGCTGGATGCAGAGCTGATGGAAGAGGACAGGACATGAAGCCTCAGGTGTGGGAGGTTCACACAGGCTGTGCTAGGAAGGCAGGTGCACCACCTCTCTCACCTGCCATTGGCTGAGAATCAGTTACATGACTGCATCTTTCACATGCCGTTGGCTGGGAACCAGTCACATGACTACATCTCTCACCTTCCATTGGCTGGGAGCAAGTCACATGACCACAACCTGTTGCAAGGAGGCTGGAAATAGACTATAAACCCAGGAAGGAAAAAAAATCAGTTTGGGGATAAGGAATCCAGTCTGTGCTGCAGTACTTAAGAATCCATGCAGAGCACCTCCCAGGTAATAAATATAATTGTAAAATTCCAAAGAGACAAGAGTGGAGCACAAACACCCACTGCCTGTTCTTTCCCAAAAATAAAGTGATTTGAACCAATATAAGAAAGACTTAATTCACCCATAATTTTGAAAATGAAATGCTCCATGTTGCAGAATATCTAAATGCCACAAAGTGGATGTCAGTACGCAGAATACAAAATAGCCACTTTTACCCCAAGACGAAAGAGAATTGAGAAAAGCAAAACAAAACAAAAACACAGGATGTTATAATTTATATACAAGTATATTTCAGAGAGAACTTTGTGTGCTTACTTTAATTTCATAAATGTGGAAACAGCAGACTTTAAATTAGGCAATCGCCATAGAAACCATGTGTACCACTGAAGACACAAGAAGATGGCAAGAAAGCAACGATCTTAACACTTTCACTCAGCACGGGTGGGGAACCACAGAGCTTATATAAACGTCTGCATGGCCGGCCTGAAATTGTATAGTAGTAATACAATAGTGAATATACCAGACATGGTGTCAACCATCACTTTACCTGCAATGATTCTTGTTTTAATCGAACAAAAACCCTGTGAGGTAGGTACTACTATTCATTCCTGTTTTACAGATGAGGAAAGGTATGCAAATGGATCAAGATGTGATTTTCATTCATCATCGGAGAGCGGTTTGCTATAAAATGCCATCAGGCATAGTGAGGTACTGGCTTAATGCTAAACTGTGTGAGAGAGAAGGAACAAGACCGTGTTCTAGGCAAAAATTCCTAGCATGTATTTCAAAAGATACAAACACACATGAAAAAAATGCTCATCATTATCAGTCATTAGAGAAAGCAAAACAAAATCACAGAGAGACACTGCTAGACTTCTAGTGCAATGCTGCTATTGTTCAATGGCGACACTAAGTTCCGGGGGACACAGAGCACCTGGAACTCTCCTCACACGTTGTTGGTACCTGTGCACAATAGCATAGCCACTTTGCAAAATAATTTGGCAGTTCTCTATAAAGCTCAATATACACTTATCCCATCACCCAGAGATTCCATTTCAGACATTTACCCAAGAGAAATGAAAACACACGATCACACAAAAACCTGTAGGTGAATATTTATAGCGGCTTATTCATAATCACACAAGATTGGAAACCACCCGTGTGTTCTTTATGTGCTAAACAGACAAGCTGTGGTGTGTGCAGATAATGGATTACTATTCAGCAAGACAAAGTAAATGCACATGAAAACACATCAGAATGCTTTTGATATATGAAAAAAGCTAGACTCAAGAGGCTCCGTATACGATTCCATTTGTGCGACATTCTGAAAAGGTACAACTACAGGGACGAAAAGTGTAGCAGCAGTTGTCCAGATCTGGCAGTGCGGTTAGAGGCTGAGTCAAAATGACAGAAGAGAATTTGGGGAGAGCAGCGAGACTTTTCTACTTCTTGATTGTGGTAGTAGTTATGTAGCCGCGTACTTTTGTCAAAACTTGGGGCCATGTACAAAAAAGGGTGACTTTCACAGAGTGTAATTTAACTACAAAAAATACACTCACTAGTGCTTCTAAAGAAGAAATACGGAGACAGACTTCAGGCAGGAGGGGCTACAGGACAAAGAAACAGGAAGCAGAAACGAGCATGATGTATCTGTTGACACAAATAAAAGAAGAAACAAAGAAAAGAGTCCATGAGAAATATCAGAAGAATAAGGTCGGCGACAGGTTACCTTTCTAGATTCAGTGGGATCACGCAGCACTGCCCGGTGTTCTGAATCCTGAAACTATGCTCAAAAAAGTCATTTTCCCTAAATCCAGCACCCCACAACCCCGCCAGAGGTCTGCCAGCGAGCACAATTTTGATGGCTTTTGCTTTCTGTCCTGTTAACAATTTGCAACTTTTGAAGCATCTCAGACACTAAGATACTGCACCACGCATTTCACAATTTGTGCCGCTGATTTCCGGCTTTAACTGTTCTATCCAATGGCTAATACTATTAATAATGATATTACTCCCCCACACTCACACAAACACACACTCGGACTTTGGCTTAGTTGAATCCTTTTGTTCAGGAAGCACCCACAGGCTCGTGATGGGTCACGGTCCGAAGGGGTTGCGGGAGGGTCCACGCCCTGACACCCGCTCCTAGGAGAGCGTCCAGCCGTCCGCACGGCCAGCGTTCCTGAGCGTGCTGCCTCTCGGGGCAGGCTCTCCGGTCGCTGACCGTTCCCAGCTCACGAAGGGCAGCTGCGCGTCGGTCTGAGTAGCGCCCCATGCTCCCACCCGTGGATGAGCCTCCATTTCTCCAGCACCTCGGTGGCCCTGTGGACAGGGAGGTGAGTGAAGTCAAGGGATGCAGAAAATGCCCCCATCCTCCACGTCAGGCACAGCCCCCCGGAACAGGCGCACCGACTACTAAATGACGCGTTGCAGTCTGAAAGTGCTGGAGGGCTTCAGGGAACAGAAGCAAGCCCGGAAACAGGACGGCCTCTGCCTAACGCCTGGGACTCTCAGATGAGATGCTGAGTGCCCTGGTACGTGGGAGGAACAGAATCGCATCCAAATCGATTCTCCCTCTGCTGAGTCTCGTTGCTTTGGATAATCATCTTTTAAAAGTACAGGATTAAGAAAACGTGGACCAACCCTGCCCCCTCCCACACAGCATACCCCCACGGTCTCTTTCCCGTCCCCCACAGCCAACGAGCAGGCTCGTCAGTGGGTTTTCGCAAGGACGAGGAGCAGAGCTATTTGGGGAAAGCACCGTGTTTCATCCTCCAGGTGGCCCCGGGACAGCCCAGCGAGACTCTTGCTCTGAGCCTCCTGCCGGCACCGCGCACCCAGTCCCCAGCTGGAGGGAGAGCACAGGGCGGGGGTGGCTTTCAAGGTGCAAGCTCAGGGCACGGGCTTGTCCCTATCCTCACAAATGTCTGGGTGGAAATGATTCCTGCTAAAGACCTTCACTACCAAAACCAGCTTTCATCCACAGCCAGGTTTTTGGCCCTTCTTGGTTTGGGACGTCACCAACCCTCTCTGGGAAGTGCATCACTACGGACTCAGCAGCTTGCTTTGCAAAACGCAGCTGCCCTGGGAAACACACCAGCTATCTTGCCTGCCAGCGTTATTTGCTCAGGGATCTCCCTCCCAATGGAACGGAGCTCAAATCAATCAAAATCCTTAGGGGGAAAATAATGAGAAGCCATAGCGTGACATTTTGACCATTAAGCTTATGATAATAAACATCTCTCCAATATTGAGAGCTTTTTTTTAATCCAGTGTTCCTAGCAAAACCAAGGACTCAGAATTTACATGTAAGCTTTTCTGTGTATAAAGCTGGATTTAACGTAATTATTTTGGGAGGCACGGATGATGCTTTACAGAAAGAGTGAACACATCACCTTCTTCTATAACTTGAGTAGGTTATCATTTAGTTCGTAAGTCAGGCTGCCAAACCAAGGACTCCCATTTAGACATCATGGAACAAAAATTACTGAATTTTCTAAGCTCATTTACCAGCACTAATCTTCATGAATACGTATAGAGATCCCAAAGAGAAAGAGAAACAGGGAGAGGGACACAGAGAGAGAGAATTTGTATGTACGAAGAGTAAATTTTGCATTCTTTGACATTTAAGAGAATAGTCTCAGTATTTATGTCCGTAGTGTGTTTCAAATAAGAATGCTCTTTGAGGAAAACTCCGAGGTGACATTTACTTATTTGTACTTTTAGGTTCCGTAGCTTACACGGGTGATGCATAATTCATGCCAGAAATCATCTGGCCCAACAGAAACGAATTTAGTTGATCCCCTTCCAAAGCAACTTCAAACACACACACGACCGGAAGTGTGGATTTGGGGCTGCAGTGCGGTAAGAACACAGTGGTGTAAGGTTAAATATTTCATTTTAGCATTTTTAGGGGTCTTCCAACAATTTTTTTTCTCATTGTATGAAAGTCTTGATTTCATTTCTTTCTATTATACTCATTAGTCATAAGCAAAATTGGACATTGCCATTATCGGAGATAAGAGAAAATGAACTGGGATATCTTCCTCGTGTACTGAAATTCCTCTGCTGACCACAGCATAAAACTGTAGAGCGATTAGTATTGTCTTACTATCATATGGCAATCGCTTGTAATTGAACACTAAGTGCGTTTGAACCGGTTACAGACAGGGAATCCTGCATCTTCAAAGATGGGTACTATTTTCCTGTGTGGAAAATTTCCTTCTCAGCACAATGGACAGCTTTCTGGCTACAGGGCCACCAAGCACTTAGAACCAAACACTGAAGGTTTAACAAGGACAGAGTTTGGAAGACTCCCACCAACATCCTGAGATGTGAGTTTTACTCGTAAAATAGCACAGTTATTTTTCTAAAAGAAAAAGTTCCAATAATGAAGCCAATTTTAAGATCTGTAGGGCTTTAATATTATTAAACAAAAGTGTTGTATAACAAATGTATCAAATGCAGTTTTAAAGAAGCACAGAGTTCTTGCCTTGCAAGCATTGCTCTGAGCCTCTTGTCAAGGTTAATTCTTTTGCCATTTACAGCAATAAAGGCAGGGTTGTTAAACCCATTCTACAGACAGGGAAACAGAGGCTCAGAGAGGTTGTGTGCCCTGTCCAAGACCACACAGCTTGTGAGTGGGAGGCCAGGGTTCAAAAGAACTTTGCAGATGTAGTTAAGGGTGTAGACCTTTGGGATGGGGAGATTATCCAAGTGGGATCCATCTAATCACATACACCCCTAAAAACAGGCAACGTCTCCCAGTGGAAGCAGAATGGTTTCTGCAGAGGTCAGACAGAGCAGGAGGATGACAGGAAACAACATCTCATTGCAGGTGGTTCCAGAAAGCAGAGAGGGTCTTCTGGCTGACGGACGACGGGGGGACAGGGACGGCAGCCACGAAGACTGGACCCTGCCAGTGACGCGAATGAGCTGGGAGCAGACTCTCTCCCAGACCTCCGGGTAAGAGCCAGCCAGGCAGAGGAGCCAGGAGAGCCCCGCTGGACTTCTGACCGGCAGGACCGTGCAACAACACACCTGTGTTGCGTTAAGTCACGAGGTTTACAGCAGAGATGGAGAACTAACGCAGGGGGGAAGGGGGCCAAGCTTCACAACAGCCCCGCAGAGCGTGAAGAGAGAGGGTCAGGCTAGACCCTCCTAGGGTGGTGTGTGATAAACGGGACCCATTTCTTGGCTCCGAAGTTTTTTAACCCTTTGAGAATTTTAACCATTAGAGAAAGTGAACACTGAGCGAATAGAGCATTTTCCAAAAAGCGCCCAGGTGAGTTACTCAGATGGAAGCAAGGGACCCTGGCCCCTAACGGTCCTGCTTGGATGCCCAGACTCTGACAGAGAGGAGGGTCGTGGACCAGTGAACACAGGTCCAAACAGTGAAATAAAGTGCAGGAAACATAACCATTTTAAGCGTTTCTATTTATTTGTCTAGCATTTAGAAACGAAGGTTTTCATCGAGTTCTACTGTCTCAGGTCGCAATTTCTTTGGGGGGAAAAATTCATTTCCATTGTTTAAATAGGAAGTAAAAAATCAATCTACATGACAAGGACATTTTTAAAGGCTAATTTAGTGAAAATTGTATGAAAAATGTAGAAAATCATTTTCCCCCTAGTAGTGTGGACCTGAGTTCTTTTCTATTTATATGCAAATGTTGGGTGTCTGAGCCTATTTTATGTTTTACAATTTTGAAATATTACCTATTTCATAAACCTTAGATTAATGAAATCCTGATATGATAGTGAGGCCTTTTGGAAAACAGTTTTAAAATATGCGTTCCTGAATATAAATATTTTAATAAGGATTCCTTCATTCCGCATAAAGCCACAATGTACATTTTAATTTTTAGCTATAATGTATTCAACTTTTTCTTATATTCCTCCAAGAACATGTTGATTCTTCTTTTTAAAGAAAAACTATTGTATTTTTAAAAGTTTTAAAAAGTTAAAAAAAAAAAAAAACAGCAGCCTCTTGGAAGCAAATCTAAGTATCCAACAACCCAACTTGGCCTGGAATTATCTGCAAGCTTCTGCCTATGCAATGACCTTCTCTTTCAATATCTGTTCTTAGCGCCTCAGTATTTCCAGGGTTTTGTCTGACTGCCTGCATTCTGACTGTACTTAATGTCCCCTCTGGAAAAGAAACTTATAATTCAGATTTGTACTAATTATTTGTTTTAATTCACAGCTGCATAATGAGAAATTATAAGACACTTGGTTCTTGTAGAAAGATGGGCTGCTGGGCAGCTGTTGCCATTTGGAGAAAGTTTTCTTATTTTTAACAACCTTCCTGTGGTAGGAGTGGGGGAAAACCCAACTGATTATGGCTTTATTTCTGTTAGGTGGGTAGTTAGGATCTAGGGCTCTTCTCTGGACAAGGGCGCCCTCCTTTGGCGGTCTGGAGCAATTGCTCCACCTGGGAAGAAGGATGGGGCGGGTGCTCCATTTTGGTGCTGCCCCACCCTTAATCCTATCCCGACATCTGCTACACCTGGGGATGGAGGGGGTGCTTTGTCAATCTGGCAGCCCAGGTGTGATAGGATTTGGAAAGTGACCTAGAGTAACCTAAGGGTAATTATTACGCCATTAGCTTGAATCTGCATTGTGGTTCACCACCACCCCCAGGTGGGCTTTCTTAGAGGGAGCTCGTGTAAGCAGATGGGATTTTGAGGACACCTGTTGACCATTTGCTAACATCCCACACCTCCCGAGAGCTGTTCCTTGACTGAGCTAATAAAAGGAAACAATCTGAGAATTCAGAAAGAGAGCGGGTGAGTAAGTCAGTGAGCGAGCGAGCGAGTCAATCTGTCTGTCTCTCTCCACTCTCAGAGACAGACCTGTTTTGTTCTACAATAAAGAGCTGCTCCTGTAAAACTGCTTCCTGCCTGAGGTTACTCCATCCTATTGGCCGTGATTTTCCAAAGCAAGGAGTCAGAGGACCAGCATAATAGTCTGGACTTGACACTCTGGTGTATCTGGTCACTCTTGGCCAAGAGCACACCAGAAACCGAGGGCAGACTGCCACCCGGACATTTCTGTGGCCTGGGAACGTGACTGAAATATAAGCCAGAGAGGTATCAAGGCAGAAAGTCTTTGCCTAGTATTTCTCAGAGACTTTCAAATTCAGGAAAGAGCTGTGTTGTAAAGACATCCGTGAACAGTACAAATCCAGTCTGGTCAGTTGAGTGCAAGTGGAAATTCTACAGACTGGTCAGGGGGTTGACCATGACGGGTTTCAGTATTTTTCCCTCTCTGCAAAAATCTGTTTTGTTCCTCTTAGTTTTCTATTCCCAAGTCCCAACCCTCTTTAGCCTGATCTTGAGAGGAGAATCCGTCAGAATGAGCGATCTTACGGTGTGCGTGCTTAGTGGCGTGCCTGCAAACATCTCTGCGTGCGCAGTGCCTTCATCAGAGACATTTCTGACCATGTGTTAGATTTGCATTTGAAAGCTGGTGCCTCTGGCAAACGAGTCAGTTAGAATTATCGGATATGATGACATGCATAATGTTAGATATTCTTAAATGGTCTTTTGAAAACTCTCAAATCACACTGGGCAGGTGACCTCAAGGAAATCAGTAACTGTCAAGACATGTTTCTGGGGCTCTGCAGTCCCATAGTGTCAACACAGAGCAGGAGACCACACATCATTTTTTTTCACAGTGGCACAACACACAAAGCACAAAATGTACCATTAGTGACATTTTGTTCACCACGTTGTACAGTCACCACCACTGTCTGGTTCCAGGACATTTTCATCACCCCAAAATGAATCCCTGTACCTCTTAAGCAGACATGCCTGTTCCCTCCTTCCCCTGCCTCTGACAGCCATTAATCTAGTTTCCATCTCTATGGATTTGCTTATCCTTAACATTTCTTATGAATGGAATCACACAATATGTGCTCTTTTGTTCATCTCTTACACTTGGGAGCATGCATCAATACTTCGTTTATTTGTGTAGATGAATAATACTCCACGGCATGGCTCTCCCACACTCTGTTTATCTGTTTATCTGTTGATGGGTATTTGAGTTGTTTCCCGCTTGGGGCTACTGTGAACAGCGCTGCTGTGAACATCCCTGTATAAGTTTAAACACCTGTTTTCAATTCTTTGGGGTCTATACCCAGGAGATCATATGGTAATTCCATTTTTAAATTATTCCAGAACCAGCACATCTCTTCTTGACTAACCCCTGTGACTGATCCCTGCCCTGGACCAGAAAAAGCCAGAGAAAGGAGGAGCTGGATGAGGTGCCCAGCTGTGTGGAACCCTGTAAATCCCCCACTCTGGCGGAAGCCTTAAAAGCCACATTGGAGTTGGGCTGCGTCTCTCAGCATCGTACTCCACCGGGCATTTAAAGTCCTGTGACCCTGTAGCAGAGTAGCAAAGCGAGCTTCTCTCCGCCGTCACGCCACAATGAGCGTTAGATGTGTGGATGGGGAAGGGCACAGAGCTTGCTGAGGGTGAGCTGGACAATTCGCCCCCTGGGATGAGAAGCCACACCTGCCCCGTCCACCATCCCATCCTCGGCTCCCTGCACGGAGCGGCCAGCACCATATGCAGTGGTTTGTAATCAACACTAGGAGTGAAGGCAGGGGCTGCAGACCCAAGAAGGGGCATCGAAGTCCCACAGAGAGATCGAGAAATATTTCCTTGCTCTACTTCAAGGTCAGGTAGGAATAAATCAATAAAAGAGAGGGGGATGGTGTTTTAGCCAGAAGCAGCAGCAATGTACAAAAAGATAGAGACAGGAAAGATGCCCCTAAATGTCCTAGAGAGTGAAGAGAACAGTCTACAGGCTGGAGAGGAGAGGCAGAGGTAATCACACAGCCACAGGCAGCGTGGGAGTCAGTATCTCTCCCAGACTTCTCAGAAATCTAAAAGTGGAGCTACCATATGATCCAGGAATCCCACTACTGGGCATGTGTCTGAAGGAAAAGACAGTATGTCAAACCCATGACGGGAGATGCCCCACTTCTAGTTACCCTGCCCGCGGCCTCCCCATGACGACAACCTCCAACCCCACCCTTGCGCACCTGAGGCAAAGAGGTAGGCTTCCCTCCGAGGTAGGCTGCCCACTCTGCCACCTGCCTCTGAGCTTCTGCCAAACGCGGCTGGTGGTGGCTGCCTCCCTGGGCACACACGCTCTGAGTAAATAATCTGCGCTGGTTCTCACGGGGATGGTCTTTATTTCCACATCTGCTACTTTTAGTTGAAAACATCCCTACTGGACACACTTTTCTTCCACTACTATGGCATAAAGACATGTTGATTTTATAGATCAGGTTCTCTAGTTGTACAAAGTCATATTTCCTGCTTCTTCCGCCTGGTAGCTCTCGCCGCAGTTATAATTGCGTGAATGATTGTGAAATGTGTGGCTTATTGCCTGTTTAATGCCTGCCTCCCTTAACCCCACAGGGGACCAACAGGGAGCTGAGTCTATCTTGTCCATTCCCATATGACAACCCTTTAACTTGGCCTCTGACACACAGACAATATTCCGAAAATACTACTCAGAGGAAAGATAAGTGAATAAACTAAATATTGTTTCACTTTTCTATAAAAACACCAAACAGTTATTAAATTTCATTTCCAGCCATATTAAAGCCCAAAGCCACAGATGCCTTCACTAGTATAAACAAGAGAAATTACTTCTCAGAACTAAAATAACTTTCGAAGCATCATCAAACATCTCTGCACAGATTCCCCCAAACTTCTGATGCTTAAGAAGTAAATTGCCACGGCATGCTGCTACAGCAATCTCGCATTTGATTGATTGTGTGTCTGTGCAGGTGAACAGGACAAAAGGTTGCAAAAGAGAAACGCACCGCAGAGCCATCTATCCCATTTAAGTGGCTCAATCAGACACGCCGGTCTGCACCTGTAATACCAGGTACCCAGGAGGATGGCCGTGCCGGGGACTCTGGGCCCCAGTGCACTGTTGAGCCAGTGTTTGCACTAAATTTGACATCAGTGTGGTTACCTCCTGGGAGCAGGGGACAAACAGGTTGCCTAAGGTGGGCTGGGAACCGCGTCAGGTCAGAACTCCTGTGCCGGTTGCAGAGACGACTCCCTGGAGCATCCAGAACTTGCTCAGCAACGGCCAGCTTCCCTACTTCTGATTTTCAGTAGCTACTACCCAAAAGGAATGTTAGCATTGCCCCTCCAAACCTTGCTAGGAGCGGCTTACAGTCTTTGAACAACAAGGGTCGGGTGGCCGTGCAGAAGGCTGTCAGCCTGCCTCCCTGCACCTGCGCTTATGGGTACTGAGATGCACTTTAAATGTCATTCGCTGTCAGTTTTCTCTTCTCAATTTTCTTCTTTTCCATAATTTTTTTTTAAAAAAATCTTTATAGGAATGAATTTTAAATATTCGGAGAGCAACAGAATATAAAGTTCAGGATTTGTTTCCATTTTACAGAGAGAACAAAAACAATCTAAATCCACCTTATTAGACACGATAATCTGACCCCCAAAGGCCACATAAGGTGAGGTGCCTGAAATATATCATCCGACAGGGCAACTTGCCACGCTTGTGGAGGGCTTGAGATGGAGGCTTAGAATCAAGGGGACCTCGGTGTCTTGTCTATTCTAGACACATGCCACAGGACAGAATAAAGGCAGAATAAAGGCTGGAGCCACAGGGTAAAAATAACCCAGGTCCCCGATGGGTTTCCTGGAGGGCATCGCGCTAGGCGAAGTCAGCCAGTAGGGAAAACCCAGTAGGGAAAACACCGCCCGGTCTCACTTGCATGTGGAATCTGAAATAGTCAAACTGACAGAGGCAGAGCGTGGAAGGCGGTTACCAGGGCTGAGCGGTGGGGAAATGGGGAGACGTAGGTCAAAGGGTATGAAGCTTTAGTTGCACAAGATGAGTGAGTTCTGAAGATCCAATGTACAGCAATGCGACGATAGTTAACAATGCTGTATGGTACACAGTTCCTGGCATCTGCTAGGAGAGTGGACCTCAAATGTCCTCACCGCACACACCCACTGAAGAGAACCACGTGGAGTGGTGGATATAGTCATTAGCTTGAGTTTGGTGGTCATTGCACTGTGGACATGTGTCTCGAATCATCAAGTTGTTCACTTTAAATACATATAATTATTATCTGTCAGTTATGCCTCAATAAAGCTAAAAAAAGAAATTTAAAATTCTAACAGAGCATATCTGCTGCCTTGTTTCATTGCAATATTTTTATTGATATTCCCAAAGACGGTCTCATTTAATTCTCGCAGTAACCCTAAGTGGCAAGTTCTATTTTTATTCTTATTTCACGGGGGAGGAAGTGGGGACCAAGAGAAGTTTGTGTGCTCAAGATTGCAGAGCTGGTATTCGGGACACCGGGGCCGGGACCCCAGGCTGAATCCACGCTGTAAACCAAAATGCTACTCTATCATCCGTGAAAGAAGCAGTGAAATGCGTGGAGAGGGAGATTGTGTGTGCATGGGTGTACATGTGTGTGCATGTGCCTGTATGTGTGTGCACACGTGTGTGTGTGTGTGTGTGTGTGTGTGTGTAGCTTGGAACATGTATCCATCTTTAGCTTTAACTTTGAAATGGAAACAAAGAAAACACTTGCAAATTCTTTTCTGGAGGTTGGATTCTATCCTACTCTTATGAGAATAACCAACTATGTTAATATGTATGTTTTAAAATATAAACCTGAAAATATCTGGAATATACCTAAAATATCAACATTCCCAAATGTTTAGATAAAATCACTCGGCTATAATGGTGAGCCCCAGGACAGGACGGAAACCTAACATTAAAAGGTGGAGACATTCGCATCCACTTAGCGCCTCAGTTTTATCTGGGCCATCCGGGTGTTCCGGGTCATGCAAATTTCTTCTCCCTCAGAAACTCCTCACGAAGAGGTCGTTGATGGCCCAGGCCCTCCTCTGCACACCAGCGGAGGGCCCCGCACGCGAGGGCTGCTGCTAGGATTCGAAATCCCCGCCCAACATCTCCTCTCCTTCCCAGCTGATTTCATGCTGCTTTCGTCGAAATCCTCTTTAATCAGGGGCCCGTTTAAAAAATGAAGAAGACCAGTTGCCATTTGGTAGTGCTAGGGGCCCAGTGCCAGGCCCGGCGGCCAGTCGGGGGTGGGGAAGGACCCACCGAGATGACCCCGCTGTGACCAGTAAACAAGACGGTGGCCCCGTAATGGGCATCTGGGGAGATGTGAGGTTTGTGACGGAAGTTAAGCTCCTCCTCAGGGACACGATGACCAAGGACATGAGGAGACAATGGGTCTTCAGAGAGCACCACAAGGGACCGACGCTGGCAGCAGACACAGGTGCACACACCTTACGCCTATGTAAATATCCTGTAACTAAGATACAATCTCGTGTGAAAGAAAATGTGGGGAAACCCTAAACTGATTAAGTTTTCTGCCATTCTGGACAATAGGAGCTTAAAATAGATGTTGGATCACATAAAAATAAAGAAAGGTTATATTTCTTTCACAGCTGAGCTGTCGTGCCGAGTTTCCTACCCGCTACGGAGGAGTTCTAGGACAGCTGCTAGGAGAATACCATTTTCTCCCTCTCATCACACACACTCCGACTAATTCCTGGTGCACAGAAGCAAAGAAGGTGCCACAGAAGAAGATAAATCTTTCACATCAGAGCAACAAGCATCACCGCTTACGCCTGGTGATGGGGAAAGACAGGTTTAAATTGTATGTTTGCTTCAGCATCAGCTTACTCAGGAATAGTCCGTAGCTTGGTAATATTTGCTAAAAGCTTCCGTTGATGAAGCACGTAGGCTGCACCGGAGAGACCCTGAGCTCGCACCGTGCATTCAAGATTGTCTTGCTTAATCCTCACAGACCTGTGCGGTTCATGCCACATCCTACGCGAGTAAACGATGCTTGATATTTTTCTGTTCTAAGAGTCAACTGTGGACAAAGCACTAAGTCTGTGGTTCTATTGATAGAGTAGAATGTAAATATTAATAACCTTGAAACTGTAGAACTGCGGCTGGCAGGAGGTGGGAGGTAGCCAGGAGGGGAAGGAAAGAAAGGAAGGTGGAAGCTCTGATATCGTCGCCTTTATGACCGCAAGTGCCCAAGTAGAGTTGACGGGACAAGAGGTGGAATGGAAGCCGTGGTATCTTACTAAAATTACAAAGCCACCAGTAAAAGAAAGCCCAGGTAATCATCTCACTAGCTGTCCTTTGGAGCCGGGAGGAGAAAGAAGAGATTTGTGAATGGGAAAAATTCTCGTCTTTCACAGAAGAGTCAACAACTGTGGCATGAAGGTGGTACATACAGAAATGGCACCATAACCCTATTGTAACGTCCTGGAGGAGAACAAGGGAAGAATCAAAAGCTTCGGAGTTTAGAAGAAGCTGCCACAGAAGCACAGAAGCGAACGTGCACACAGGTGCGATGAGTTTCATCCCAACCCGCTCCGAACGGTCGATCAGCGTAGCTGCCACGTGTGCACCTCACGGCAGCACAAATGAATTTCTCTTAACCGGGCAGAGGCACTGATCTGCTGCAAGCCACATAACTTGAAAGAGAAAAGTGTTCCTGGAAGCCAAATGTATGTTATCTTTAAAAATATAAAATGTATTCATTCCTAAACCATGGAATAGTACAAAATATCCCCAAATTCTTTCAATCTCTCTTTCTTCACTTGATCTCAATTTTTCTTGCGCTTTTTTACTTTTCAGTCCCTATTGCTATGCACCTAAGACCAACCATTTTTCCTGGGGAAACGTTTTTTTATCCTTGTACTTTTCATCCTGATATTACAATTTATGATTTAGGATCAGATTTTAAGACGATCAGCTGTCCATCCTAGGCAGCAACGCTGGACATCTCAGGGGAAATCCCAGCACCTGTCGTGGCTCTTAGATCCCTGAAGCGATGAGTTTACCTCCCTCCCACGGCCAGCACAGGTCGGAAGAGCCAGGAGGGACCGCACAGGTGGACGTTCCCAGCCTGTGAGCAGACTGGGCTGAGCTGTCAAGCATCTTTCACATCACAGCGGATTCTAAACTCATCCCCAAGCCAGGGGAGGGTGGAAATATTCCTTTTGCATTTTTATTTGCCAACTAACAGGGTTGTCTGAGGTCTCTGGGCCTGAGAGGACAACCTGGCCAGTATGAATGTGTCAAAGTCCGCACGAAGCTCACCTTCCTGCAGGAAGTTTCGCAAGGTCACCGTAATCCCCACAAAGTTTGGGTGGTACGTTTCATTTATCGCATTTTGTCTCCTCTTTGTGTCCAAGGAGTAGGAAGATGCTGGAACCCAAAGGATTCCTGTAAGATAAGTGCCGACACATATTATCTCTGCAGGAACCCAATTCCAGATGCTACAGGGCCCCCTAATTTCACTGAGAGCCTTCGACATCCCACAGAGAGGACAGATGAAATCAAAGTTGAGCGTAACGGTTGATTTAATGTTATATAACCAAGTTCTTGCCATTGCACTAACTCAAAGCTAATTGTATCAGCTATTATGTTGTGTCTGTCAGAAAAGAGAAAACTCATGATCACAGACTTATTTTTCTCTCTTTGGTCTTTTGGAATCTTGGCCTGTTGCTCTGAGCCGGTGATAATCGATTAACAGTCTGTCTCTGATGTATCTAATTTTTTTTAATGAGCAGAAGGGAAAACAGAGAGAGAGAGAATCTTTTAGTCAGAGGTTAATACTCACTAAAGAGATGGCTGATTTGCTTTTACCTTGAACAAAGCCTGGGGAAATTAATTTGATAAGCATCTTGCCTCTGCAGACTGTACTACCAAGTGAAACTTCCCAGACTCTCTCATCAAAAGAATCACTGGAGGGTGTTGTTAAGAATCCAAATGCCAGGCTCCACCCTGGAGACTCCGATTCATTAGTTCTAGGGTGGAGCTCAGGAATAGGTGCATTCGTGGAATTTTAATGTAATTCTGAAGGTCAAGCCAGTTTTGGAAACTCCACTGTGGAACCTTGGGCAGGGTAAGACCAACAGCTGCACACTAATTTTCTCCTCTCTAAATGGAAGGGGCTAACAGCACCTACCACACAGAATTATGATGATTAAAGGGAAGCTATTTGCTCGACAGGTGTTTACTGAGCACCTACTGTGCGCCAGGCATCGTGCTATGAACTGAGAACCCAGCCGTGAACACAACCGGCACAGCCCTTGTAACAATCGGGAGATGGATGTCCATGGACCAGCGGGCGTCACTCACACCCAGCGGTGAGGGCTGCGTGGAGGGGGACACCCAGCCAGTGCGAGTGGACTCAAGAGAGACCCTGACCAGGGGCTCTGGAGCCAGCGGACATGGAATGGGGGCCCCAAGAAGCAGCTCACGATGGTTCACTTGATATGGAAGCTTGACTGGGCCACGAGGTGCCCAGATATCCAGTTACATGTTATTTCTGGGAGTGGCTGGGAGGGCGTATTTGGAAGAGATCGGTGCTTGAGTTGGTGGACAGAGTAAAGTAGACTGTCCTCCCCAGCATGGGGGCCTCATCCAATCTGTGGGGTCCTGGATCGAACACAAGGGCAGAGGAAGGCTGGACTAAGTCTGACTGCCTGCAGTAGAATGTCAATCTCCAGCCCTGGCTGCTCCCGGACCTCACACGGGCCTCAGCTTCCCGAGTCTGAGGGTCATGCATCAGAAAGGCTCATAGACCACATTAGGATGCTCAAATTAGATATTTTATTAAAAAACAGATAGCAAGAAGTTAGGAGAGCCCCAAAACTGTACGCAAATGTTCGTAGCAGCATTATTCACAAAAAGGAGAGAAACAACCCCAATGTCCATCAAGTGATGGATGAATACACAAATGTGCTAAATACAGCAATGGAACGTTATTCAACAATGAAGAGAAATGAAGGACTAACACCCGCTGCAGCGCGGATGAGCCCCGAAAGCAGAAGGCAGACGCAGCGGGCACAGAGATTCAGACACGAGGCTGCCCCATGCACAGAGTCACAGGGGTCTGATGCAGTCGCAAGAGTCCTGGTAAGAGGGAGGGGGGTGGGTCAGAGTCGGAGAAGGAGATGTGGGGAGGGAACCAGAGGCCGCAGTGATGAGGGAACAAGAGCCAAGGAATACCCCAGTCTCTCCAAGCTGGAAAAGGCAAGGAAACAGGATCTCCCCGCAGCCTGTGGAATGAACGCTACACCACCCATGCAGTGATTCTGTCCTTTAAGAGACATTTTCGTTGTTTGTGATGTTTTAAATCTCTACGTTTATGGTAATTTGCTATAGCAGCAACAGAAAACTAATGCAACCTCCTACCCTAAGAATCCATCTGTAAGCATCCACTTTTTTAAATACTTTGAAGTTCTTTCCATTGTGGGATTTTCCCTCAGAACTGTGGGCGAACATTTAGGATGTCATTACTTGCAGGGAAAACGCTCTGTGTGTCAGAAGGTCTTCAGCCAGACCCAGGTTCACACACCCAGTCCACCATCACTGTGGACATAGTCCTCCACAGTGATGTGCCTCAGTGACTAGGTCTGCAAAGTGGGGATAATATTATATCAGTGCAATTCCTGGCCCTTGTGTTAGATAATATACATAAAACTCTTAAGTCAGTGTAAGACAAATAGCAAATAAAGGCTTATAAGAATTGTTAGCAGCAGGTGGTCATTCTAGCCCACAATTGACCACAACCCATCGTATCCAGGAGGGGGACAAGGTCACCAAGAACTGTCAACCTCTGTCACAAAAAGTAACAATTGGCCAAACTGTAAGCATTTTAAACGGGAATGCGCATGGAAGTTATTTAAAAGTGTCTCAAAAGACATTTGTCTCTGTTGTGTTAAAATATCACTCTGCTCCACGGAAGAACACCTATAAATCAGAACTGCAGCTTCGGTTTCGAGTGAGTGTAGAGAACATGATGTCATTTTCTGAAGGACTCTGATTTCAATCAGATCCACGTTATGCGGAACAGGTGAGGATAACGTTGGCCTAAGCCACGTCTCACTGACTTCTGTCTGAGCTAATGGCACGTGTTCCATCCACCGCGGAGGGAACTAATTTTTAAATCCGGCAGGTAACGAGGTCATTGCTGACAGTTATGACAAGATCTTCTCTAAGAATGCTGTTTACAACAGAACTTGCGTTAACACTTCCCCGATTTTCCAAAGTGTGGCTCCTGATGTTGGCAGCAAATAAAGCTCCAAATCTATAAGCCAGGTGTCTCCTTGGGGAATATTTTTTTTCCTGGCTATGTATAGATGGGAGCAGGTTCCACGAAAAGAACAAAACTCCGGCACAAAGGCTTGTTGCTTAAATTCCCCAGGGAGCAGCAGAGGCCATGGTTTCTAGCAGCTGGTGCAACAGGTCTGGGGTTCGTGTGTGATATAACATGCAACCACGTAGGTTTATAACTGCTGGCGTTCATCTCTCCATCACTTTGAGATTCCGCCAGAAGAAAGAAGAGCTAAGAGATGAACACACAGAAATAGAGAGAGAGGTATATAGGCAGATTCTCGACAACACTGACCCGGCACCTGAATCCCATCCCGCTGAAAGCTTGAAAGATCCTACTCCTGGATTTTCCGGTTACGTGGATCAATATGTTTTTCATTTTGCTTAAACAATTTTGAATTGATCTTTCATCACATGCAGCTGAGAGAGGACTGCCTGATTAAGATAATATAATTTTAAGTAATAATAATGATAATAGTGGTTATTGGGTAATGACTACACACTAGGCACTACGTTAAGCATTTTTTCCTAGACTATTACAATTAATCCTCAAAACGCATTATCTTATATCCATTTTACAGACCTCGATGGTCAAACAGAGAGAGGAGCAGTCACTGGGTGAACTAGGGTTGGACCCAGGTGGCTCCAACCACTGTTATATTGCCTTTGTCTTTTAAATTTCACAGACAGGTAGATATCAATATCCACTTTGTACAAATCAGAAAACTGAAGCAAAGAAAACTTAATCCTCTTTCCAAAGACATAGTCAAAATACAGGTCTAGCAATTTTGAAATTCCTTTCTTTGGGTATTCAGAAAACCCCCTCTTGAAAAGTCAAATTCCTATGGAAGATGCCGAATTTGAGCTCTTAAAAGAAAATGCCTTTGTTGTCCAGCCAAGACTAGAGTTTGGACCATACAAAAGCAAGCAAAGGACACCAGAGAAGGGGATTCATGACAATGACCATTTACTGAAGTTATTGCACACGTCTGTGTGTGCTCACTGCTCCAGTCTTTCCGTACGTGCCAGCTCATTTAATCCTCCCACACCGCTCTAAGTGGGATGATATCATTATTTCCATTCTACTAATGAAGAAGCTAAAGCGGAAAGCATTTTGCATTCTCACTCAAGGTTTCCTCACCAAAGAAATTGTTATGGGAGGAGGAAGATGCAAGAAGATGCGGGAGAGACCTGGGTGGTCTCCCTGGATTGTAGCTGAAGCCTGGGTCTGCTGCCTACAGCCCACCTGAAGATCTAGACAAGGATAAGTTGGCCCATCTTCTATTCAAGCTTCTCAGGCTTTACTATTGTCTCCAAGTTCTCAAACCACAAACCATCTGTTTCCCTTGGTGGACAAGAACCTTTCTGAGTGGTGTGTGGTCTTTGTCACAGAAATGTCTCTCTGAGAGGTGCCCTGCACTGAGCTGGCCAGTGCCTCCCTGGTCACCTGTGAGTGTCAGGGCAGCCTCCTTGCCCAGATGCTGCATTCATTCCTCATGCCTGATCACCAATGTCACTGCACGACACCTAGCCCGGTAGCCTAACAGAAGCCACAGGTGGGATGCTGTTTCCTGGCTGAACTAGAGAAAAGAACCTTCATTTTCACACGCCTTCTCCCTCTGTACACATGTGTGCTGATCAGTTAGTTCCAATTTAATAGCAAGCACATGTGGAGTTTGTTTTTCCCATTCTTTAGATACTTCACTTAGGATAACGGTCTCCAGTTCCATCCAAATTGTTGCAAAAGGCATTAAGTCATCCTTCTTCATGACTGAGTTGTATTCCATGGTATACATACACCACATTTTGTTAATCCAGTCATGAATCAATGGGCATTTGGGTTGATTCCATATCTTTGCAATTGTGAATTGTGCTGCAATAATCATTAGAGTACAGGTGTCTTTTTGATAAAATGACTTATTGTTCTTTGCATAAATAACCAGTAGTGGGATTGCTGGATCAAACGGTAGGTTGACTTTCAGTTCTTTGAGGAATCTCCATACTGTTTTCAATAGAGATTGTACTAATTTGCAATTTCTCTCTGCATCCACACCAACATCTATTGTTTCTGAAATTTTTCATAAAAGCCATCTTGACTGGGATAAGGTGATATCACATTGTGGTTTTGAGTTGCATTTCCCTGATGATTAGTGACATTGAGAATTTTTTCATATGTTTATAACCATTTGTCTATCTTCTTTTGAGAAGCTTCTGTTCATGTCTTTTGCCCACTTTTTAATGGGGTTGTTTGATATTTTCCTTGCTGATTTGCTTGAGTTTTTTGTAGATTCTGGTTATTAGTTCTTTATCGGATATATAGCTTCTGAATATTTTCTCTCATTCTGTAGGTTGTCTGTTTGCTCTGTTAATATTTCCTTGGCTGTGTAGAAGCTTTTTAATTTATTCAAGTCCCATTTATTTATTATTGCTGTTTCTGTGATTGCCATTGGGGTCTTATTCATAAATTATTTGTCTAGGCTGACATCTAGAAGAGTTTTTCCAACATTGTCCTCTAGAATTCTTATGATTTCATGCCTTGTGTTTAAGTACTTTATCCATCTTGAATTAGTTTTTGTGAGTGGTAAGAGATTTGGATCCTGTTTCCTTCTTCTACATGTGGCTATCCAATTTTCCCAGCATCATTTATTAAATAGGCATTCTTTTCCCCAGTGTATATTGTTGTCTGCTTTGTCAAAGGTCAGTTGGCTGTACGTGGATGGTTTTATATCTGAGTTTTCTGTTCTGTTCCATTAGTCTATGTCTCTATTTTTCATAACAATACTATGCTATTTTGGTTACTATAGTCTTGTAGAATAGTTTGAAGTGTGATAATGTGATGCCTCCCAATTTGTTCCTATTGCTTAAGATTGCTTTGGCTATTTGGGTGCTTTTCTGATTCCACATGAAGTGTAGAATTATTTTTTCTAGATCTGTGAAATATGATGGTGGAATTTTGATAGGGATTGCATTGAATCTATAAATCACTTTGGGTAGTATGGACATTTTAATAACATTGACTTTACTGACCTATGAACATGATATGTTTTTCTACTTGTTTGTGTCATCTGCAATTTCTTTCCTCAATGTTTTGAAGTTCTCTTTGTAGAGATCTTCCACTTTCTTGGTTAAGTATATTCCTAGGCATTTTATTTTCTTTGTAGCAATTATGAATTGTACTGAGTCTTAACAAAGTAAAACCCATCAGGCTAACTGCAGAATTCATCTTTAGTCTTCTTAAATAGAACAACTTCCAGCTTAGAATTTTGTATCCTGCAAAACTAGGTTTCATATATGAAGGAGAAATAAAGACTTCCAGACAAACAGTCACTGAGGGAATTGATTAAGAACAGACCTGCCCTGCAAGAAATACTCAGAACTGCGTTATACATGGATCAGCACAATAGTCACCCTCCAGAGTTAAAGCCACCCAAAAGCTAAAGCTCAGAGCTCATATAAAATAATAGTACAAGAGCTAAAAAAAAAAGGCAGTAAGATACTACCTAACAGGATGAACAGAATAGCATACCACTATCAATTCTGTCAATCAACATAAAGAGTTTGAATTCCCCACTCAAGAAACATAGGCTAGCTGAATGGATAAAAACACATAAGCCAAGTATCTTCTGTCTCCAGGAAACACATCTAACCCACAAGGACTGATACAGACTCAAGGCGAAGGAATGGAAAAAATATTCCATGTAAATGGAAACCAAAAGAAAGTGGGTATAGCCATTCTCATATAAGATAAAATTGACTTTAAATCAACAATAATAAAGACAGACAAAGGTGGTCATTATGCAATGGTAAGGAGAGCAATTCATCAAGAAGATATAACAATCCTAAATATTTATACGTCTAACACAGGAGCTTCCAGATTCATAAAGTGAACCCTACTAGATCTAAGAACAGAGATAAACAGCAACATTGTAATTGCCAGGGACTTCAACACCCCACTGACAGAACTGGGCAGATCATCCAAGCAGAAAGTGAAAAAAAGAAATGCTGGATTTAAATGGAACCCTAGAACAAGTGAGCCTAACAGACATTTACAGAACATTTTACTCAAAAACTACTGAATACACATTCTTTTCATTGGCACATGGAACGTTCTCAAAGATTGATCATATCTTAGGCCACAAAACATGACTCAACAAGTTCAAACAAATTGAAATCATGCCATGTATCTTCTCAGACCACAGTGGAATAAAACTATTAATAGAAATCAACTCCAAGAGAAACACCCAATTCTGTACAAAGTCATGGAAATTAAACAATCTGCTGCTGAATGATTATTGGATCAATGATGAAATTAAGATGGAAATTAAAAGATTCCTCAAACTGAATGACAAAAGGAACACAAGCTATCAAAATCTATGGGATACAGCAAAAGTAGTCCTAAGGGGAAAATTCATAGCCTTAAGTGCCTACATGAAGAAATCAGAAAGATCAGAAATTAACAGTCTAATGACACATTTCAAGGAACTAGAAAATGAAGAGCAAACTAAACCCAAAGCCAGCAGAAGAAAAGAAATAACTAAGGTCACAGCAGGACTAAATGAAATTGAAAACAAGAAAATTATACAGAGAATCAATGAAACAAAAATTTGGTTCTTTGAAAAGAGAAACAAAATTGATAAACCTCTTGTTAGATTATCTAGGAATAGAAGAGAATGGACTCAAATAAGATCAACCAGAAATGAAAAAGGAGATATTACAACTGATACTACAGAAATGCAAAATATTATCTGTGAATGCTGTGAAAATATCTATGCACATAAACACAAAAATATAGAGGAAGTGGACAAATTTCAGGAAGCATACAACCTTGCCAGACTCAAACAGGAAGAAACAGAATGCCTGACAATAAAGAGCAATGAGATTTAAGCAGCAATAAAAAATCTTACAACAACAACAACAAAAAAGCCCTGGACCAGGTAGATTCACAGCCCCTTTTTCCAGACCTACAAAGAAAAGTCAGTACGCATGCTGCAGAAATTATTCCATAATTTCAAGAAGGAGGGAATCCTCTCTAACTCATTCCAAGAGGGCAGTATCACCTTGATACCAAACCCAGGAAAAGACACAACAACAAGAAAACTACAGACCAATATCCCTTATGAATATGGATGCAAAAATCCTCAATAAAATAGGAGCAAACTGAATTCAATAGCATGTCAAAAAAATAATCCACCATGACCAAGTGGGTTTCATTCAGGGATGCAAGAATGGTTTGACCTATGTAAATCAATAAATGTTATTCATCACATAAACAGAAGCAAAAAAAAAGATAATATGATCATCTCAATAGATGCAGAAAAAGCATTTGACAAAATTGAGCACCCTTTCATGGTAAAAATCCTCAACAAACTAGGCATAGAAGGAGCATATCTTAAAACTATAAAAGCCATATAGGACAAATTCACAGCCAGAATCATATTGAATGGGGAAAAGTCAAAAGCATTTCCACTAAGAGCTGGAGCAAGACAAGGATTCCCACTGTCACCACTTCTATTCAACATAGTGCTGTAAGTCCTAGCTGGAAGAGTCAGGCAATAGAGGGAAATTAAGGGTATCCAAATCAGGAAAGAGAAGATCAAACTATTGCTTATTGCAGACCATATGATCTTATATCTAGAAAACCCCAGAGATTCCACCAAGAGACTCCTGGAATTGATGATTAAATTGAGCAAAATCTCAGGTTACAAAATCAATGTACACAAATCAGTAGCATTCCTTTACGCCAATAACAGTCAAACTGAGAGAGTCAAAGACTCAATACCATTCCAAGTTTGATTACACATGTAAGTAAGCTCATGCAGTATTTTTCTTTCTGTGTCTGGCTTATTTCACTTAGCATAATGTATTTATGCAAGCATGATATTTTAGCATATTATCTATGTTGTCGCAAATGATAGGAATTCCTTCTTTTTAAAGGTGGAATAATATTCCATTCTCTTTCTATACACATTTTCTTTATCCATTCATCTGTCATTGAGCACTTAGATGGTTTCTGTATCTTGGCTGTTATGAATAACATTGCAAGGAACATGAGAGTGCAAATATCTTTTTGACATACTAATGTCATTTCCTTTGGATATATTCACAGAAGTGTGATTGCTGGATCATATGATAGTTCTGTTTTTAATTTTTTGAGGAATTTCATCCTGTTTTTCATAATGGCTGGGCCAAGATCTGTCCTTATTGGCAATGCACAAGGATTTTCTTTTCTCTACACCTTTGCCACCACTTGTTATCTTTTGTCTTTTTGATGAGAGCCATCGTAACTGGTGTGAATTGATATGTCATTGTAGTTTTCATTTGCATTTCTCTGATGATTGGTGATGTTGAGCATCTCTTTATATACCCATTGGCTATCTGTGGGTATTCTTTGGGAAAATGAATATTCAGATCTTTTGCCCATTTAAAAGTTGTGTGTGGTTTTTGCTGTTGAGCTTTGTGAATTCCCTAAATATTTTGGATATTAACTCCTCAGATATATGGTTTGTCTATATTTTATCCCATTTCATAGTTTGCCTTTGCACTCTGTTGATTGTTTCCTTTACTGCCTAGAAGCTTTTTAGTTTGGTGTAGTCCCACTTGTTTATTTTTACTTTTGTTTCCTGTGCTTTTGGTGTCATAGCCAAAAATCATTGCCAAGACCAATGTCAAGGAGCTTGTTCCCTGTGTTTTCTTTAAGAATTTTGTGGTTTCAGATCTTACATTTAAGTCTTTAATTCATGTTGAATTGATTTCTAAGTATGGTATAAAATAAGGTCCAATTTCATTTTTCTGCATGTGGATATCCAGTTTTCCCAACACTATTTATGGCAGAGACTATCCTTTCCCCTTTATGTGTTCTTGGCACCTCTGTCAAAAATCAATCTAATGTAAATGTGTGGACTTATTTCTGGGTGCTCTATTCTGTTCCATTGATCTGTGAGTTTGTTAGTTATGTCAATACTATACTGTTTGATTATTGTAGCTTTCTTGTATAATTTGAAATCAGGAAGTGTGATGCTGCCAACTTTGCTATTTTTTCTCAAGATTGCTTTGGCTATTTGGGATCTTTTGTGGTTCCATATGAATTTTGGGTTTGTTTTTTCTATTTGTATAAAATGTATCATTGGAATTTTAGTAGGGATTGTATTGAATCAGTATATCACTTTGAGTAGTATGGACATTTAACAATATTAATTCTTCTAATGCATGAACACAGGATATCTTTCCATTTATTTTGTATTCAATTTTTTCCATCAATGTTTTATACTTTTTAGTGTGCAGATCTTTTACATCCTTGGTTAAATTTATTCCTAAGTATTTTATTCTTATTGATGCTGTTCTGAATGGGATAGTGCTCTTGATTTCTTTTTGGGATAGTTTTTTGTTGGTGTAAAGAAACACTATTGATTTTTATATGTTGATTTTGTATCGTGTAACTTTTCTAAATTTGTTACTTCTAACAGTTTTTTTTAAGGAGTCTTTGAGGTTCTCTACATATAGGATTGTTATCTGTAAACAGAGATGGTTTTGATTTATGTTCTCTGATTTGCATGCCTTTTATTTCTTTTTCTTATCTAATTGCTTTAGCTAGGACTCCCAGTACAGGTTAAGCATCCCTGTCTGAAATGCCTGGGACCAGAAGTGTTGTGGAGTTTTTTGGACTTTGGAATATTTGCAGAATACATACTTGTTGAGCATCCTGAATCCCAAAATCTGAAATCTGAAATGGTCCAATGAGCATTTCCTTTGAGCATTATGTCAGTGCTCAAAAAGCTTCAGATTTCAGAGCCTTCTGGACTTTAGATTTTCAGATTTGGGATGTTCAACCTGTACTAAGTTTGAATCGAAGTGATGAAAGTGGGCATCCTTGCTTTGTACTGGATCTTAGAGGAGAAGCTTTCAGCTTTCCCCCATTATGGTGTTAGGTGTGGGCTTTTCATAAATGCCCTTTAGTGTGTTGGAGTATGTTCCTTCTGTACTCATTTTGTTGAGAGTAAAATGAATAGATTTTGAACTTCATCAGATGCTTTTTTTGCATCTGTTTTTATCTTTCATTTTGATATTGTGGTGTATCACATTGATTGATTTACATATGTTCAGCCAACCTTGCATCCCAGGGATAAATCCCACTTGGTTGTGGTGTATAATCTCTGATGTGCTGTTGAATTTGGTTTGCTAGTATTTTGTTGAGGATTTTTGCATCTGTGCTTATTGGCCTGTAGTTTTCTGGCAGTGTCTTGGTCTGGCTTTGGTATCAGGGTGATGCTGCTGTCATAAAATGAATTTGGAAGTGTTCCCTCCTCTTCTGTTTTTTGAAAAGGTTTAAGAAGGATTGGTATTAATTCCTCTTTGAATGTTTCATAGAATTCACCTGTGATGTCATCTGGTCCTGGCCTGTGGAGGTTTTTGATTACTGCTTCAATCTCTTTGTTATTGTTCTATTTGGTTTTCTATATCTTCTTATTTCGATCTTGTAGGTGACATGTTTATAGGTATTAATATTTATCCATTTCTTCTGCATTATTGAATTTGTTGCCATGTAATTATCATAATAGTCCCTTTTGATCCTTTTTATTTTTGAAAAATCCATCGTAATGTCTCCTCTTTCATTTTTTATTTTATTTTTTTATCATATGTATGTGATATTTTTATTTTTTTTATTTCAGTATATTATAGGGGTACAAATGTTTAGATTATGTAAATTGCCCTTGGCCTCCTCTTCCCCCCGGAGTCAGAGCTTCAAGCGTGTCCATCTCCCAGACAGTGCTCATTGTACTCTTTATGTATGAACATACCCATTCCCTCATCCCCACTCCCATCTGCCCAACGCCCAGTGAATGTTATTCCTATATGTGCACTTAGGTGTTGATCAGTTAAAACCAATTTGATGGTGAGTACATGCGGTGCTTATTTTTCCATTCTTGGGATACTTCACTTAGTAGAATGGGTTCCAGCTCTATCCAGGAAAATACAAGAGGTGCTATATCACCATTGTTTTTTATAGCTGAATAGCACTCCATGGTATACATATACCACATTTTATCAATCCACTCATGTATTGATGGACACTTGGGTTGTTTCCACATCTTTACAATTATGAACTGTGCTGCTATAAACATTCGAATGCAGATGTCTTTTTTACAGAATGTCTTTTGTTCTTTTGGGTAGGTGCCCAGTAATGGGATTGCTGGATCAAATGGTAGATCTACTTGTATCTCTTTGAGGTATCTCCATATTGCTTTCCACAGAGGTTGTACTAGCTTGCAGTCCCACCAGCAATGTATGAGTGTTTCTATCTCTCCACATCTACACCAACATTTATCGTTTTGGGACTTTTTGATAAAGACCATTCTCACAGGAGCTAAGTGACATCTCATTGTGGTTTTGATTTGCATTTCCCTGATGATTAGAGATGTTGAGCATTTTTTCCTATGTTTGTTGGCCATTATTCTGTCTTGTTTTGAAAAGTTTCTGTTCATGTTCTTTGCCCACTTTTTGATAGGGTTGTTTGATTTTTTTCTTGCTGGTTTTCCTCAGTTCTAAATTAATTTTAGTTATCAGCCCTTTATTGGATGTATAGCATGCGAATATTTTCTCCCATTCTGTAGGTTATCTGTTTGCTCTCATGATAGTTTCTTTGGCTGTGTGGAAGCTTTTTAATTTGATCAGGTCCAGTTTATTTATTTGAGCCTTCTCTTTTCTTTTCTCAGTCTAGGTAAGGGTTTGCCAGTTTTATCTTTCAAAAAAATCAGCTCTTAGTTTTGCTGATTTTTTTTTTACTGTCTATTTATTTCTGCTTTAATTTCATCTTTTTCCTTCTGCTTACCTTGGGCT
>CAUYSK010000993.1:0-43029 GCA_963575035.1 Avahi laniger
AGCTACTTGGGAGGCTGAGACAGTAGGATTGCCTGAGCCCAGGAGTTTGAGGTTGCTGTGAGCTAGGCTGACGCCACGGCACTCGCCCCAGGCAAGAGAGTGAGACTCTGTCTCAAAAAAAAAAAAAAAAAAAAAAAAAAGTATCATCAGTGGCTATTGCTGTGTGGTAAAATTATAGGTGATTGCATTTTCTTTCTTTCACCTACCCATCCTTAATTTTCTACAATAAACATGGACTACTTTTATGATAATTGTTTAATTTATTATTTTAAAAAAGAGTTTGTTCCTAGACTTCTTTTCAGTGCTCACTTTTAAAGGTGTTCGTGGCTGGAGGTCTGCAGGACACCTGAGAATGTCTGGTTCTTCCTCCCTGTGCCTGGGCTGGGCTGACTCACCCCCTGCTCATTAGACAGAAACTGTAATCAGGCACCTCCCTGGGCAAAGCATTTTTGAGCAAAGGAATAGAGCTTGGGCTAGGCTGTAAAGGCAGGAAAATTCAAGGAATGCTTTAGAAACAGTGAGTCTAGGTGTTTGTGTGGTAGAAAGTAATTCTGCACCAATGATTATAGTCTCTCAATTAATGTAATTTTATATGTATGTTTCCTTTTACTTAGACTTTTATACCTGAAAAGTTTTGCATATATATTCAGTTATAAATGCAGTAATACTTTTAAATTTTTTTAACTGACGAGTAGAAATTATATATATTTATGGTGAACAATATGATGTTTGAAATATATATGTGTGTATATATCTGTAGAATGGCTAAATCAAGCTCCTTAACATATGTATTACCTCACATACTTAGCATTTTTTGCCGTGAGAATACTTAAAATCTCCTCTTCTTAGCAATGTTCAAGTATATAGTAGAATGCTATTAACCATAGTCACCATGATGCACCATAGATCTGTTGTACTTATTCCTCCTAACCGGAATATTGTGTCTTTGACCAGAATCTCCCCAATCCTTCCGCCCACCAGCCTCTGGTAACCACCATTTTACTCTGTATTCCTAGAGTTGGACTTTCTTACACTCCTCGTGTAAGTGAGATCTTGTGGAATTTGTCTTTCTGTGTCTGGCTTGTTTCACTTAACATAATGTTCTCCAGGTTTATCCATGTTGTTGCAAATCACAGGATTTCCTTCTTTTTCAAGGCTGAATAGTACTCCATTGCGTATGTGAATATCGCAGTTTCTTTATCCATTTTCCTGTCGATGGACACTCAGGTTGATTTCTTATCTTGGCTGTTGCAAATAACACTGCATTGAACATAGAAGTGCAGACCTCTCTTCCACATCCTGATTCCAGTACCTTTGGATATACACCCAGTGGTGGTATTGCTAGATCAGAAGGTAGTTCTATTTTTAATTTTTTTATAAACCTCCACACTGTTTCCCGTAATGGCTGACTAATAACACCGACACTTGTTATCTTTCATCTTTTTGATAATAGCCATTCTAACAAGTGCAAGGTGATATCTCATTCTAATTTTCATTTGCATTTCTCTGAAAATCAGTGACATTGAGCATATTTTATATACTTGTTGGCCATCTGTATGTCCTCTTTTGAGAAATGTCTATTCAGAGCCTTTGCCCATTTTTTAATTGGGTTATTTGCTTTCCTACTATTGAGTTGCTTGAATTCCTTATATATTTTGTATATTAACCCCTTGTTGGATATATAGTTTGCAGATATAGTCTCCCATTCCCTAGGTTGTCTCTTCACTTTGGTGATTGTTTTCTTTGCTCTGAGGGAGCCTTTTAGTTTGATGTCATCCCAATCGTCTATTTTTGCTTTTGTGGCCTGTGCTATTGAGATAATCTCCAAAAAGTCATTGCCCAGATCAATGTCACGGAGCTTTCACTGTGTTGTCTTATAGTAATTTATAGTTTCAGGTCTCATGTTTAAGTCTTTACTTCATTTTGAGTTGATTTTTTATATCGTGTGAGATGAGGGTCTAATATCATTTTTCTGCACGCAAATAGTCAGTTTTCCCAGCACCATTTATTGAAGAGACTGTCCTTTCCCATGGTGTTGTCTTGACATCTTTGTCAAAAATCAATCAACCATAAATGTATGAAGTTATTTTTGGGCTGTCTATTCTGTTCCATTGGTGTGCATGTCTGTTATTACACCAGTCCCATGTTGTTTTGATCACTGTAGCTTTGAAGTAGATTTTGAAATCATGGAAAACCATAGAACACTGATGAAATAATTTGAAGAAGACACAGATAAATGGAAAGATATGCCGTGTTCATGGATGGGAAGAATTAATATTGTTAAAATGTCCACACCACCCAAAGTGATCTACAGACTCAACGCAAACTCTATAAAAATTCCAATGACATTTTTCACAGAAATATAATAGAAAATTTTAAAATTTGTATGAATCACAAAAGACTCCAAATAGCCAAAGCAATCTTGAGGAAAAAGAATAAAGCTTGGAGGCATTACCCTACCTGATTTCAAAATCTTGTCATTATTTAAATGTAATGGGAACTTGCCATTTAAGTATATCCTGTGATGAGTATTTCTGTTGAGCAACAAATTAAATTGTCAATGGAAACACTGACTTTTAGTTTTTGTGTTTTGTAAGTTTGAATTATTATGTGTTGACCTGGCTTAGAATAATGTGTACTTAGACCGTCTTTTTTTGAAAAATGAATTTTAATCCATTTAAAATACAATTTAACTTAAGCTTTTAGAACACTGCCTGTTTTTAGTAAATGATTAATAAATATAGAGAGATGCTTCCTTGAATTTATATCAGCAATCATAAAATCATCCATCAGTTTTTAAAAGCCTATTTAGACCAGGCATTTATTTGTTCCTTGGCACAGCAGTGACTGAATACGAATCCATTTTATGGTTCACATAATCCCCATGGGCCCACGGTGATATGGGCGATTGAAACCAGGCCAATTTTATTTTAATCCTTTCTGTCCTTCAGGAAGAAATGGAATTAAAACCTATGTTTTTGTTACTTAGTGTTTGTTGCACTGAGCTAAGATTAGAGATAAAATGTAGAGTTAGATTCTTGCTTAATGGATTTATAATCTAAATTAGACAGATATGCAGGATACTGACCTTGGGGAAATAAATGTAGAAGTGACAATTTAGTGAAAACCTTAAGAAAAAAACAAAAAATCAAAACAGAGATAGCAAAGTGCTGTATTATTAGTATTTTCCAGGTATGGACTAAGGTATAGAACTAAAAGGTCAATTTTTTTTTTTTTTTTAGACTGGAGTATAAAAGGTCGATTTCTGACTCTAGCTTCATCCTGAACTTCTTGCATAATTTTGAGCATGGCACCTCTCTTCACTCTGTTTTATTCTCCCTATCTTGAAAATCGTCCATACTTTACAGAGAAGTTGGAGTAATATATGACATAATAAAAATGAAATACTTCAAGTTACTCAGAATTAAGTTTCCACAACAAAATGAAATAATAATGGGAATACACTGCATGAATTACATCTGATCATTTATCTTACAAAGTAAATAAACTAGGGCACAAAACTTTATATTTTAGAAAATTTCATTTCAAAAATTATTTGAAGAAATGTACAACCAGTACATTTAAAATAAATCAATTTATAAAAATTTGATTTATATAAAACTTTTGGAAAACATCTTCTACTTTCAATGTTATACTTTTGTGGATTTAATTAATATCCACTGTTCTTTATTCCTGAGAATAAATAATGCATTAAATCAGTAGTACTCAGAAATATGTGACTATCGAGCCACTGATAATGATAAATGATCATTAAGTGATAATTTTATAAGTTGATTAGTTAATAATTTATCACAAAATAACAATTAAAAAGAGCCATATAGCTGTTACATGCTTTTTAGGTATTTGTATAATATTAAATATACTTTGTAATATAGAAATTGGAAGTCTGAAGCATCCCTGGATTTCAGGCAGAAGAGCCACACGTGGCCTCTCCTATCAAGACGAACGCTCACTGAGGGAACATCTTGTGACACACTGGGTTAAAGACCCTCAGAGCTACTGGTGATCGCAGTGTAATACTTAGTATGGAGATACAGACAATTTTAGAATACATAAAAAATTGTCTAATCTACAGTCCTTGAGGCTAAAAGAAATGCGCACCACGCAATAGGATGGACATATTTGAAACTTGGACTGAGGGGGCGAGGGGCGGCAAGGGCAACACACGTAACCTAAACATCTATACCCCCATATTATGCTGAAATAAAAAAAAAATTAAAAAATTAAAAAGTGGTCTAATTCTATGTTGAACTGATCACCGCACACAGTCATCAGCGTTAATTCCAAAGGAAGCTGGGAGTTGTCGTGCAAACAGGACTGACGACAGCAAAGTACGCACTCTCCCCAGACGCTCAGAGAAACGTGCGCAGCAAAGCACACGCATGAGAAATAACTGACGCGGTCCCTACATTTTAAAACGGTGCGACGCGAAGTTACGCTTCCAAATTCAGTGACAGAAGACGCTCGCCAAAATAACCCGTGTCCAACAGGGGGACAACAGGTGAGCCGATGTCAAAAAAGAACGCGATCAAGAGGTGAGCAGGTGCTGTCCCTCCGAGCACAGCCTGAGAAACCGCTTCTCGGAGGAGGGAAAGAAGCCGCGACTGTTGGCCCTTATCTCCAGAATTCCTCCAGCTCTGCCCCTTACCACACATCCCTTCTTCCTAATTTTCCTTAATTTTTTGGCCCTTCTTCTTTAACTGGACTCCTTATCTCCCTCTTGCCCCTAATTTCGATGATCGGGTTTTAATCCGGCGACTCTGCTTTTCACTTTTGATGCTCCTCCCTATCTTGATTAGTGACGATTTACTCACCACCTGGGAGCTCCCGCACAGTAAGTCAGGAGTGAAAGGAGCGCACTCCTGTGCCTGCCAGTCACCCGGTGGAGTCTGCACAACGTGGTCATGCCCCAACCAGGCACTGTCTGATTACGGAAGATCTAACTTAAACCCACAGTAAAAACTTTAAATAAGACCCTGCAAAATCAGAGCACAGATGTTACTATAGTCATGTGAGGATGTCTGATCATCCATCTCCTAATCACCCACTATCTGGACAGAGTCTAGCTTCTATTACAATTCTTGGTGCATAGTAGGTACTCAGGAAATATTTGATGAAAGGATGGATGAATGAATAAATAAATTATTATAAGTTCCATCTATAAGATCTAAGAATGATTACACTGGTCATTGAGAGTATGCATGAAATTACAAAATATGATGAATCCTTACCTAGTAGAATATGTCTGATGAAGATTTCCATTTATATTTATTTCAAAAAAAAAAAACATAAAGCAACCCAGCACTTCTACTTGTCATCACTTTTTGAACATCTAGGTTTAAAAACAGCTTTGAAAATAGTTCCTTGCCTAGGGTAAGGTCTGATTTCTGCTGTATAAGCAGTAAAATATTTAAAGTCTTACACTCTGGTAGTACCTTCATAGAGGGCAGTTAATAAAAACAACAGTGAGGCCCAAATCTTCTTCTCCTTCTGGTTCTTATAGGAATATGTAGCTGTACATTCAACTCAAAACATATTCCGAATAAAGAAAAAGGCAGAGGTGACAGATGCACTGTCCCGGTTTCCTAGATGAAATGCTAGATCTAGAAATCCTAGGAACGTTTGCAGACATGGCCGACGGAGGCAGCGTGGGCTGGCATGGAAAACACTTACTGTTTAGCAGGAGAAAACACCCTACAGCGCCTTTCTGTCGGTCAGCTGGTGCTCAGTGTTTGTGTTTCTTCAGATTGACAGGCTGGACGTGGACAGCTTGTTCAGCAACATCGAATCCGTGCATCAGATATCAGCCAAGCTGCTGTCGCTGCTGGAAGAGGCCACAACAGACGTGGAACCGGCCATGCAAGGAATCGGTAAGTTTATTTTCTTCTGGAGTTCTGCAATACAATGGGAGACAGTATTTTAACAGCCTCCCTTTGCTTTGGTTTTATGTTTCTAACTCATCATGCTTTCCAGGAGATATACAAATGCTAAACCCACCTTCAAGCTCACTGTCATTACACAAACTCTGTATTTATTTTCAAATGGGTTTATATCCATTTGCTGAAGCAACGGCACAAAACACATCATTTGCTTTTTAATTTCCAATCTTCAAATCTCCTCGCCTTCCAGATGCTCTTTAATTTTTTTTACTTAATTCTTAAAGAATTATTTAAATATTTTAATAGCTTTACTGATTTTAGTTACAGTTTTTTAGATCTTATGCCCATGAATCAATTGATTTTTAGATTGTAAATTTTTTACATGAGGAGTTTATAATGACATAAAAAACTTACACAACTACTTTTTCCATGCTTTTCCTTTTTTCCTATATTATTTACTTTCCAAATATGTTTTTACTCTCAATCATAGATATATTTATTTTCTTACTCTGTAAGATTTTCAAAAATAAAAACAGAGAACGTCATTTGAAAAGTATTGAGCGAAATTTGCATTCTCTCCTTTTCTTGCTATGAACTCCTTGAAAGCAGTTTGCACATCTCAGATATCATACAAATAGTGTCATGTAGGCTAAGAATTCTTTTAAAAAATTTACCGTTTTTCTATTTAACACATAACATACACTATATACTCATTGCAAAAATATTAAAGCAATTCAGAAGCACACAGAGCAACAGTGAAAATCCTTTTCACGCCCTGCCAAGGCCACTGTCCTCCCCACCAGTAACCACTGTTGTTAGTTTGATGTTGGTCCTTTCTTTGAGACACACATACACAGATACAAATGAACACCTTACACCTTTACTGATTATGTCTTTATTTTTTAGACATTATTAATAATGCTAAAATGGCATGAAATTGGTCTTGTTTTGTATTTACGGAGGCTCAAAGTTTAATGAGCAAGGCTGATCTTATACAAGAGTGAAAGAAATAACTTGTCTATTTGTAGTGTGTTTACAGGCTAAAAGGTCAGCCTACTCAAAAATATTTTTCCCACAGACAGCTTTAAATATAATCATTTCTTCTGCTTGAATGTCCCCAATAAATTGTAAAAATATTTTCTAGCAGAAGGACTAGTCACCATTTTAGTGTGGACTCGTTGGCTGTTCGTTCATTAATCCAATCAATGAGTAGTCACAAAGTAGCAGAATATTGGAGGGACAAGGTGCTGTGTGGCATTGCTGGGCATCAAAAGATGGACGAGACCATCTCTGTCCCTCAACAACTTGCAATGAAACAGCTTCTCGCATTGAAGTATGTGTCTAACACACCACCAGGGAAATTTCCATACCACTGCAGAACCTCAGAGGATAAAAGAGAGCATTCCTAGACGAGAAATCGAAGAAGGAATCTTGAAGAAAATGTTACTTGGGCTTAAATGTATAGTAAGATTTGAACAAGTAGGGTCCAGGTTGGGGAGAAGATTCCAGATGGAAGCAACAGCATGAACAGCAAATGTCAGGCAAATGCCAGACGCCAGGTGTGTTTAGGAAATGACGCGTAATCAAGCCGGAATGAAGGGCTGACATGCAGAGACGGAGGAAACGAACCTGGAAGCACAGAATAGGGACAGGCTGTACTTGGAACGGAAGTTTGGAATTTACTGTGCAGGCAATAAGAAGCCATTAAAAGGTTTTTTGGCAAGGGTGTGATGAGACACAAAAGAGTATGGAGAAAGAAAATGTGGTCGGTGTGAAGAGAATGGATAGAAGAAGAAATTGAGTCCAGTCGATGGGCTTTTATAAGTAATACGGCCACGTGGCAACAAGCATCCAGGCTGAGGTAGACACACTGAGCATAGAAAATAAGAGTTCATGTCCAGAGAGATGTGGAGGAAAGCATAAACAAGATACAGTGTTGGTTCATGTGCTGAAGTGAGAGACGATTTCAGGTTTAAGGGGACCATGCATCCTGCTTTGTCTAGAATACACTGGTTTTGGCCTATTGTTTAAGCATTCTGTCCAGTTTAGCATTTGTCCTGGAGTTTCCCTTTCTAAAGGAGTATCATTATTATTAGATGCATCACAAGAGGCTGTATAAAGACCTTTACGTTGTACTCCAACTTCTGACGTGGTCTGATTTAATAGGGTTTGAGAGGCCTAGGAGTGCCGATAACAGAGTTCTCCCTGGAACACGGGGTAAACTCTGAATAGATAATTAGATTTTAATATCTTCCATTTATCAGAATTTTCTCTGAGCTTATTAAGTGCCTCTTTCCCTATAGAAAGAGTATTTTTCAATTTAAAATATCATGGTTTACAAATTTGGGCAGTAAAATAAATAATGCTGGTATTGAATTATAACCCACAGAATAAATATCAACAAGTCCATACAGATACAAATACACTGGGAGAAAGGACAGCTCTTCCTTATAGCAGATTCAACAAATAAATACAGAGAAAACCATAAAATTACCATAAGGCAAACACCACATTCGTAACTGTTGCAGACAAAATCTCCTGATCGACGCTAGGTTCCGTGGGTGAAAGAGGAGAAATCCACCTGTCATAGTCTCAAAGCTTCTCCGTAAGTAGTTACTAACCTCAAAGGGAAAGACAGTAACTTCATAGTGAGAAACCCAGCAGAGACCACCTTAACCAAGTGATCAGCGTCAACAAACCCAGGGAACAACACACACTCATGTCATGAACTTCTACACAAGAGGGACATCGTATCTGTGGTGTTCCTGCTCAAAAAGTGTGCAATCATGATCATCATAAGAAAATGTTAGACATCATTAGACAAACTCAGATAAGAACACCTAACAAAGTAATTGATTGATACTGTTCTAAAGTATCGAGGTCACAAAGGGTAAGGATAAGGAACTGTTACAGATGTGGGAAACTAAGGCAGAGTAGCAAACGCAAGCCGGAGCCTGGGTAGACCCCAGAATAGTAAAAGAGCATCAGTGCTGAAATCCACATACGGTGTTTCATTTAGTGGATAGCGTCGCATCAAAGTGAATTTTCTTTTTCTAACAATTGCATTATGGTTATATTAGATTTTAGCATTGAGAAAGCTGGGTGAGGAATATTTGAAAACTATCTGTATTTTATTTTGCAACTTTAAGTCTAAAATTAGTTCAACTTAAAAATTTTAAAAATATGGTTTTCAGAGAAGACTCAACTGAGGATGTTCCCAATTTCAAATTTCCTAATCATAAATTACAACGTTGAGGAAGATTAAAAAAAATTTGTGAAAACATTAAATAGTAAGGCCATGCTTGTAAAAGAATTAGTTGGAGACTTATTTTAATATCCTCACCCTTTATATCTGAGTTGGCCTCCTGACTCTGTTTGATCAAGAAAATGAGGCCAAATGATGTTCTACAACAGTGTTACAACCTTTTGCTCTCTGCTGGGGAAGAGAGAGGCCCACCCAACCACCATCCCCAGCAACACAGCCAAGGCCCAAGCTTGTGAGAAAGGCCCTCCTCATCGAGTGTCGAACCAACCCATCAACGGAAAGCAAGCAGATCAGTAAACCCCCTTCCAGCCAAACCCTGCCCAATCGTCAACCCACACGATGGTTAGAAAACAAATGTTGTTTGAGGCCTTTAAGTTTTGGGGGTGATCTTTGTTCTGCAGTAATAGCTGATTAATACAGATCACAGGGAGAGATTAATAGAGTCCTACTCAGATGATGCAGAAAAGCTTGATTTAGAATGTGGCTTTTGAGCTTGGAGTTGAACGATTTAGAAAGGTGGAGAGTGGGTGCAAAAGGCTTCCTAAGTGAGAAATGAGGTCAGACCTCAAGGCAAGAGAGTCCAGGAAGTCCTCACACAGGAAAGCAGCAGTTCGCTTTGGCTGGAGAGCGCCACGGCGGCCTCAGTGATCCGTACGTGGTAGGTACAGCAACACAGAGCTCACTGCTCATTCCTACCACTGAACTTTCACCAGAGCACTTGCGTGGTATAAGATGAGCAGATCGTTGGTGAGTAGTAACACAACAGGTGCTGTTTCGTAGTGACACAATCACGTTACTACCAAACGGACAGCAGGGTGTCTCATTTCTCTGTCCTTAGATGGCACGAAGAAGAGTTTATGATTCACAGCCCTAGTGCCAGAGGGGAACTTTTCCTGATACCTCGATAAACCAGGAGGAGAATTTACTCAATAATAACCTTGGGGCATGGATGAGGTTCACGTTTAGACACAGAGGCATACGCTTGCAGGTCTGAGAGCTGAGGGAGCTGTCTGGACCATCGTGCCAAGAGAGAGTGGATTTTAAAATCTCGACTTAAGCAGAGTGTCCTGATAGCAAATGGATTTTCAGTCTTTAGAGCTGGGGTATGAGACGTGGCTCTTGTTTCTACTTAGATGATTTCGTACAATTTAAGAACACACAGGTTTTAGTATCAGATTGACTTGGGTTACATTCTGGCTCTTCCTATTGCTGGATGTGTGATTTTAGGCAAGTTATAAAATCTCACTGGCTTTCAGTTTCTCATCTGGAAACTGGAGGTAATAATACCTACCCCACATGGTTTTTATGAAGATTAAATAAAATCACATATAAAGAAGGATAGCCCAGTGCCTGTCTTAAATATTTAACACAGGATGTTATAAATTGTTATTATCCTGAGAATATTAAACTTATCCACCTATTTACAAAGCTTGATTTAGGAATAAAATGTGAATTTTTTTCAGAGGTCCTGATCATATTTTCAAATAAGTCGGATTTGCTAGATGTGTGTGGTCTCTAGATGCTCCCGATATCTGTGCCTCTTGATGATTCACATCTAATGTATGTGGCACATTTCTTCCATGAAGAGTGATTTAATGTATCAAGTGCCATTTCTGTGTTGGGTAGCATTCAGCCGCTGGCCCTCAGTGTAGACAGCCTGCAACGGCTCTGCCCCGTGGCGCTCACACTGCAGGTCCAGTGTGGTCTGTCCTGCGTTAATTCTGGACTAGCCTCTGCCTCGCTCACTAAAACGCAGTGGAAATGACACTGTGCCAGCAAGTGGCCCTAAGAAAGCCTGACACTTTCTACTTTTCTGATTTTGGGAGTCTGCCATTTAAGAAGTCCAGCTGCCTTGCTGGAAATATCACATAGAGCAGCCACACGGAGAGAGGGCAGATCTGAGATCACATAGAGTGAGAAGGTGGCCCAGCTATTCCAGCATCCCAGCCGAGGCCAAACTTCCAGCTGTCCCTGCCAAGATAGTAGATCTGTGACTGAGCCCAGCTAAGCCCTTGGGTGACTAAAGCCCCCACAGACATCAAGTGAAGCAGAAGAACCACACGGCTGAACCCAGTCAGCCCACAGAACTGGGAGACAAAATCCAACAGTTATCATTTTAAGCCATTAAGCTTTGAGTGGTTTGTTACGTAGCAATAAATAACCAAAATAATTGTGTTCTTTCATACGCGTTTGCATGTTGTAATGTTTCAAAATATGAAGAAAAAAAAGATTGAGTCAGGAACACGTTTGAGTCTATTTAACTTCTTTACCTTACGTGCAGGGAGCGAAGAGCCAAACTGAGAGAAGCTTTTGATAAAGGAATTCTTATTTCTTGCATGCTTTTTCCTCAAACTAAGGACGAGCTTATCCTTGGAGAGAAAGACAGTTTCTCTGTTTTCCACATCACAGTCTAGCTACCCTCCCCTCCCTCTCTCCCAAACCTGCCCCTCTGAAAATGCCATCACCCCATCATCAGAGACCTCAGAATTATCACATCCAAGGGATACATTCCTCTGAACCTTACTCTAGTGCTTCAGAAAAATTTTTATCAAAATATTGCTGATATCGAAAGAGAAACAGCACGAGCCCCAGGAATGTGGAGTTACAACCCGAAGCCACTGGCATGAAGCCACTCTGACGTCTCATTCTGTCTTAAGAAGTCACGTACGGTTTCCAGTCTACTCTCATTTGAAAACAATGTTTTTCTCTTTCAAATATCTTCCTAAAATCAATACTCAAGGGATGTGCTTGTTTTAATCCCATGGCTGCCCACCCCACCAGCCACCTGGATTTGGTTTGAGTTGTGTAACCCAGCCTGGCTCCCCTGGGTGTCCTAGCCGTCAGTTTCACCCCCAGGCTGGGTGGGAACTGAGACTGAAGACAAAGGAGGTGGCTTCTCTGAGCAGCATTTACTCTTCCAGCTTCTTCCTTCTCACCTCCCCTCTTTACCCCACCCTCCCCTGGAGAACAGGATGAGGCTAGGAGAGAAAGGGGGAAAATGCATAAATGGTTGGCGTTCTGGCTGCATAACCTACTGCTTGGTTTGCTGCCGCAGCTGGGCTCCCACCCCAGGGGGTGAGCAGATGCCAGGGGCACCCCTTGAACTCCCGGGTGAAAACTGCTGGCAAAGCTCTCACGGGGGTCAGGGGGAATCCCACGGTGCTTCCACTCAGCTGCATGTGTCACCTGGGAAATGACACCTAGAGGCTGTATTGCTGCATGAGGAGCTCAGACCTTCTTTCCAGAGAGTGGGCTGTATCTACCCTCTGTCCTCAGAGCCATCCTACCATCTTTGTATTCCAAATACTCTGTCGTGACAACGAAGTTTCACTGAGAACCACAGATAACTTTCTTTTGGGATATATCTCAGATCACAATTTATGCTTAAAATTCTAACCAAAATTCACCTTAGTTGGTTTTCAGAGTTGAACTTATTGCATATTTTTCCTCATTAATACAAGTATCTTCCTACTTTAAACCCTTCATAAGTAACAGTCCATGTCACATTTTCAGAGAAGTTTTGAATGCGATGTTACGGGTAGTAAAGAGGAGACCTTCAACTAGTTAGGATTTTCTTCTGAAATATTTTCCTGTCAAAGAAGAAGAAAAAAAACCAAAAACAAAAACGCAGTGTGTTGATTAGAATCAAGTTCAGCTGGGAGAACAGAACACAAAAATAAAATATCACTCGCATCAGAAGACAGACGTTGATTCCTCTGTGGAGTGAAAGTCTGAGGGCTTGGGTTCCGGAGCTGTGGGGTGCTCTGCTCCTCGGGGTCCTCCGAGATGCAAGCCTCCTCCCGCTCACAGCTCCCTTACCAAGCGGTGGCCCTTGTCTTCACGGACAAGTTAGTACCAAGTTCAAGTGAAGACAGAGGCAGGGCTGGGGAAGGTGTAAGGGGGAGCTGGCAGCCTCTTAAAGAAAGTTCCTGGTTATCGTCACAGGACATCTTCACTTACATCGTATTGGTGGATTTAATGACATTGGCCACACCAAATGCAAGGGAGGCTGGGAAATACAGCTTTTATCTGGGGCAGTCCAACCGTCTTTTTCTTCAGAATAAGCAGGATACAGCTTCTGGGGGACAATTCGCCTGCCCTGTCATTCACGAACTTATTTAATCTCGGCAGTATTTCTCACTATGTTGTACTTGGCTTTCCTGATGCCAGACCCAGTTTTCCTGTCTTCCCTGTGGCTGTGCCTTCTCTGGCTTCTCTGCAGACTCCTCTTCTTCTGGACCCCCTCAGGATTAGCATTCACTGACATTCCATCCTCAGGCAGGTGGGCTTTCTTGCATGACCCTGTCAAAGTCGTGCCTTCTACTACCCACGTGTTACAGATGTACATTTTCCCCCCAGATATTGCTTTGCCTGAATCCAAGATTCATATATCCAGTTCCATAAAGGACTTCTTCACATGAATATACAATAAGCAATTCAAACTCGGTACATCTAAAATTAGACTCATCCTCTTTCCCACCTAAACTCTCTTTATCATGTCATCATTGTCTGTCCATATGGTCACTGAAATCAGCATCCTGGGATATGCCTGGAATTATCATTTCCATCTCTCACATGTGTTCATTGTCCATTTTTTCCTCTCTTCTCCATCCTCCTTGCTTTTGCTTTAGTTGTTAAAGCTAACATTCGTGTGTGTTCGCTACTTATACAAACACATTACATATTTTAACTCATTTAATCTTCAAACAACCCTACTATTATAATTATTCTCATTACATAGAAGAGGAAATCAAGGAACAGAGAAGTCAAGTAACTTTCCCAATTTTCACACAAGTAATTGTAAAACTAGGATTTGAAACCAGGCAGTCGATTCCAGCATACTTTCTCTTAATTGCTATGACTTCCTGTTTTAACCCCTCATTGTTTGTTTCTCTTATTATTACAGAATTACAGAAGTCTTTCTATTGGTTTCTCTTCTGCAGTCTTACTAAATCCTCCCCCAAGTTTCATCTTTCATACGAAAAATTACCAATTTTTTTTTTTTGGTGGTTCTATAACTTTATTTGATGATCAGAGGTTAATTCTCATCCACTTTGTCTGTAGATTTTTGAAAGTGGTAACAAGTATATAGATGACCAAGGGATAGAGCTCGTTGGTGAATCTCCAACCTTATTATGTTTTCTGGACGACCGTACACAGATATGGTAAGGGACATTCCTTATTCCTCCAGCCCAGATGGCTCTGTTGAGCCAGGCATCAATGCACATGTCTGGAGTCCCCATGTCCTTCGTGGCAAATTTCCAGATCTCTTTGAGTGCCCAGAGGACACACTTTCTGAAGCCCACTCCATCGCTGCCCTGGTGAATGCGGATAGTGTATTCTCAGCCAGTACCTCGCTGACAGCAGAACGGCCTTTCCTCTCACCACCCTTCTTTGCGGGAGCTGTTCTGCTGGGTCCGCTACCTAAACTCCACCAGAGCTTCTCCATCGCTTTCAAGCTAAAGTTCCAACTCCTTAATGCCACATGAGGTCCTTCCTGATCTCCCCCCGCCCACCTCCACAGCCTCTGCTGGAACTTCCTCCCATACACACTCCCATTCAGCCGTCCTAGACCAGTTCTGAACAAATCCTACCTCCTGCACCCACCTCCTTGCTTCCGCACTCACTCAGAGATCCTATCACAAGGGTGGGCTGTTATGGGACAGCTGAAAGGTCCCAAAGGGCAGACGGGTTCCCTTCTGTGCTTTACAGCTTTGTGATTGTATTTTTCACACAGTGCAGTAAAGGCAACTTCGCTCTTCTCTCTCCCTTGCTGGCCTAGGTGACTTCCTCGAGGGAAGTGCTGGTTCTTTGCATCTGCAGCATCCACCAAAGTGCTTGGTACATAACGGCCACTCAGGAAATTATTGTCAAATAAGGACGAACTAATGAATATAACAGCTTCATTCCCTTTGACGCCATTTTCCCAAACGAAGCCTATGACAAGGAGATCCCTTGAATATCATTGATTTTACCCCGGTTTATTTACCTGTAGGGGAAATTTGTCTTGCAGTGGGGTCAAAATAACGTCATACACAGGCCACATGGTTTGGTGTGGCACACCTGGGCAAGGACACGGAGGTCTGGAAGAGGTATGTCAGGAACAGGAGCGTGGCTATATTTACATCAGTAAAGGGAGCAATTTGCAACATAGGAGTAATGATACCAGGACATAAAATCAGTATTTTGAGGAATTGCTTTAAAGAGGATAACTAAGGAAATTTAAAAAGGTACGTATTTTTTTTCTCCTTTGCATGGCAATTGCTTTTCGTGGAAGCCAGTGAAGAAATTCTTGGGTTGTGGAAATTTCAATGAAAGAACACAGTAGTTGTATTTATTTTATAGGATTCTCGTGCCTTTGTGACAGGCAGCCACAAGTGGAATTACCTTCACTGGTCTGGGCTCTGTCCCTTCTCCTCTCCTAATCATCCCCTTAAATCCACAGACATTAGAGCAGTTGTCCTTCACCGTTGAAGAAACGCAGGCGAGTTACGTTACCGTGGAAACAGAATCACTTTTTGCTGCAAGACACATCGCTTCATCCACACTATTATGAAGCAGAATACATGGTAGTGCTGGGAGGGGAATCAAATATTCAGCCTGCCAGTGTTATATTTGGCGTATGGGTGAATAAATGATTTTCAATTAGAGTACTTAAATATCATTTAAATTTAATAATAATTATTAGACATCCAACAGAATTTTACTTGGAAAAGAATTTAAAAAAACTGATTTTGTTGTAAAGGGAGAACTATAAATCCTTCAGACTGGACTGCTTCTGTTCAAGAAAACACAAGAAAATTTGCATTAATGGTTTTATTGGGTGTAAAGTAAGTGTCTTAGGTCTTCTTTGTGTTTCGACTTTCTGAGTTGATCCTATTGTGGATTTGTGAGGTTGTCCTTAGTTCTTTCTTTTTCTGCTCTCTTGGCTCCTCTGTAGTGAACATACATATTTATGACTTCATCTTTCATTGGGCTGTGCTCAGATCCACTGTTCTTGACTTGCTGCTGAGTCCTTCTGGGACTGGGTCCTTCTGGGCCGCTGCCACTGGGCCTTCCTTCCCTCCCCGGCCAAAGCCCCACTGCTGTTTGGTGCCCCATTCTGCTCCTGGGAGTCCCCTTCCCCTTGTGCCCAACTCCAAATCCGGCTGCTGTCCTAGTTTGTTTTCTCTTCCTGTTTGTGTTGCTGACCATCTTGAAGCACAAATCTAGAAGACCTACCCTGGTAGGTCTGTAAAATTCCAGAAACAAAACAAGAATCTCTCGTCCCTTCAGCTCCAAAGATGATCACACCTTAAGTTTCTTTACTGGCCCCAAAAGCACCATAGAAACAGACAAGCAAACAAAAACCTTAACAGACACACGCACATTACTTACATTCCTGCAGAATCTAAAATGCAATCACAGGAAAATTCTATCCGGGAAAGGAAAAGAAAGTCTTTTATTGGCTGGATATAAGTTAGAAAAGAATGTGATACTTTAAAAGTACCGGTGTTTTAATTCTAGAGATAGTAAATCGGACTTAAGGGACAAGTGACAATTATTGAGCGACTAGTCAGTGGTGGGCATTTTTTACATCCATAATCCCATTTAATTACCAAATTAATCTCAATAGCTACCATAGCTACAATGATTTCCACTTTACAAACAAAATTTTAAAAAAAGAAGTCATTCTTAGAGCTACCACACAAACCCTGAATGATTTCTGGTTCTGGGTTCAGTGTTCTTTCCCACTGCGCCCCCTCACCCAGTGTCCAGTGAAGCTCTGAGGTGGGTGACAGGGCTAAAGCCCAGTGAAAGAAATGAGAAGAATAGGACCTCTGATCTCGGCTTTGTCACCTCCAGATGGGACTTTGGGAAAATCATTTATTTGTTTCAAACTCAGATTTGTTCATCTTTAATTAATATGGATAAATAACCTCTTATCTCTTTGTGCACATAGGCAGCTAAGCAGTTAATATGTGCAAAACATGTTGAAAATACTAAGGACACTTGTCTTTCTGTAGGAAGAATGACTGACTTCTGTTACTGTCATAGGTCCAGATTATAGGTCCACATCACTGTCAATCAATTCAGTCATCCCAGTTAATTCAGCCCCCAGATCATTATCAATCTAAACTTTGCAATGTTTTTCTTCTGTGTCTCCCAATCATCTAATATGCGCTGGGTTGGGTACTGGATGCTCATACTCATTTCATTTTTAAGTGATGGAGTGAGTGATTAAATCAAATTATTCCAACATCTACTTGAACCAACAATTATAGATCCAATTTTATCGTGATATGAAAAAGGATAGTAAATGCCTAGACACAGCCCAAGGTGCTCTGAGAAGATACAGACCAACTCTGCACTGCTGCTCTTAACCACAGTTCTGCACCAGCCTGGGGTACCTCTGTACCTTTTGAGAAAACCAGCTTCCTTCTGCTGTCCACCCCTGTTAAGCTCTGCATCTTTTGTTTTATTAAAAGGAAAGAAAGAAGGAAAAAGGGAAAGAGCAAAGAAGGAAGGGAGGCAGAGAAAAAAAAGGAAAGAAAGAAAAGAAAAGGAAAAGAAAAAAAAATATCACTCAGTGTTTTCCACCACACCTGAACAGCGTGGGAGTGAAGTGGGACCTGCCCAACTTTTTGACACCAGTTAACGTTGTTGAACAATGAACGTGTGACGTGCCAGTGTGGTCTGACTTGACCTCATTTTGCCCTTGTTTTGCATTTATCAGGAGAAGCATTCTTGCAGATCAAAGGGCCCCTGGAAGACATCTATAAAATCTACTGCTACCACCACGACGAAGCGCACAGTGTACTGGAGTCCTATGAAAAGGAGGAGGAGCTGAAGCAACATTTGAGCCACTGTCTCCAGTCCTTACAGTAAGGCCTTTCCATCCCTCTCAGTTGCCTGGAAGGGAACATTTTAAATGGATGTTGATGAAAGTTCTCACATAAATCCTGTGTTTTGTGAGCTTGCTGGGAGCCCTGCTTTGCATTCCCTGTTTGAAAAGCTGACATGCCAGAAGCCCTCATTGGCTTTTTTTTTTCCCCCTGCAAGGATGACTAAAAATAACATGGGAGAAGATTCAGGGCTTTATAGAAATTGAAAAATGCAATACCAAAAAATGAAATGTGGGAGAAAAACCCCTTCCTAAAGCTATTGTAATGTGCCTGCTCCCATATAGTTACAGAAATACGTGGGACAACACCTGGCCCCGTGACCACTGGAGCAGATGGTTTAGTGAAGTTAGCGGACTGTCCTGTGACTCTCCAAATGGGCTTCTTCTTTCCCCAAACTCACTGTGGGGAGGTTGGCAAAGACAAGTCAGGCCTTGCTCAAGTTAATTTCGGGACAATTAGTCATGCCTTCCTTCCTCATCTCTACAGCATTGGTGGGAGAGCTACATAATAGCGAATACTATTCACTATAAAAATCTGAGTAATATAAGAAAGTATGTATAAGATAAAAGCCCCTTGCTGTTCCAACATCTAGTAATAACCAGTTTGCATCTTCTTCTGATCTTATTTATGTGCATAAATGTGGGCATGTGCTTAGACTGATTCTTTTAAATGAAACCGATGTCTTACTATATATACAGTTTCCTACCACATAAAGCTTAAAGCCAAAATTACCACCTTACTCCACATCTTCCCCAGTGGTTCTCTTGTAGTCTTTCACTTGTAAGGATTACCCACTGTTGCCAGGCGAGGTGGCTCACACCTGTAATCCCAGCACTTTGGGAGGGCGGAGCGGGAGGATCGCTTGAGGCCAGGAGTTGGAGACCAGTCTGGGTAACACTGCGAGACCTCATCTCTTAAAAAAAAAAAAAAAAAAAGAAAGAAAGAAAGAAAAGGATTATCCACTCTTGAATAATATTGATTAGGCCAGTGATTAATCAACCAGGGAGAGCCATGGTCTATAAATCGACACACACCAGTCCGACTCTTCAGCACCCCTCCCCGTACCCCTGTAGATTCTATTGGGAGAGGGGCGGAAACGGGAATTCTAATGCGGTACAAGAGGTTTGCAGCTACATTAAAAGTGAAATCAGGAGTCTAAATGAGGCTGTGCTGGAGTCTTTCTAGGCCAGAACTAGGCCTGAAAATCGGTTTAAACTGAGCTCAATGATTTTTTAAAAATAGATAAATAAAATTTCAACTGTATTGCCCTCTACTGGTCCTTAAATTACTGCAGTTTTTAACCTGGAAAAGAATCTATTTAAATCAATAAATCGCAAGCATTTATTTAGTGTTTGTGCTATGGCAAGCATAGTTCTGGGTGCTGAGAACACAATAATAAATAAGACTTAGAGCCTGCCCACAAGGAGCTCTATATGATCAGATAACTCTTAAATACTATATGTAACGAACAAGTAGCTCTAGCTAACCATGTCTCACTATTTTGTTTAGTTCAGTGTTAGCATATCGATTCAGAGAAACATTAAAGTTTGAAGTTGTATTCGTCTTAACAAATTCATATAACTGTGCAAGTACTTTTTTCCTCAGGAAAAATAATAGTATTATCCTAGGTGTGAAGGAACACCCTTCCCATCTTGAACAAGTGGCAAGATCTGACCTGATAAATGTCTGTTCCTTCTTCAGGTTCTAGAAATAAGAGAGAGGAACCTCACAGCAAATGAACAATTAGCCCCGTGGACCAGCACCCCAGTGCCAGCCCGGGGGATGGGGGTCCTTCCTGGAGAGGACGTGGTTAATTGACTTTGGACACATGCTCCTCTGCTCACGGGACATGGAGCTGTCTGTTCAGAGGGGAATGAATGTTAGTTTATTACTCATTGAGCTTTTGCCTCCTTCAAGAAAGAAATAGACCCTGCCGGAATATTCCACTAGGCAGTACAGCTCAAAATCACACCTCAAAAGGCAGCTAAAAGCAGAGGTAATTTTGAAACCTCATAAAGTCCTAATTGCTACAAATTACTTTCAGACTGAATGGCCTACTTGATCTTTTTTTTTTTTTTAAGCTTCAAGTTCTTGCCCTGGTGATGTTCCAAATTTCAGAACCATTCTGATTTTAGGTAATAATTTCAGGCACCAGGAAGTGTTAAAGTTTAGAAAAACACAAAATCCAAAAGAACACAGTTCAGCAACATTGGCAGAACTATTTCTTAGGGGAAAGAAAATCAAAATAAAATAGCTTAAGTTAGAGCTATTTTCCCCAAAGTTGCCTTTCCGTGAAAATAAAGTTAATGATGAATTGCACAGGTCTGCCTGAAGGCTGAGAGCAGTAGAATTATTGACATTGCTGTAATACTGACCTCAACCCAGCTAAGCTTTAAATTCTGAGAAACAGGTTTTCAAACAGGTTTATAGGCCAAAGAGAGTCTGGAACACCCTAAGGGCTTGGTTTCTCTGCCAAGTAATCAGTCAAAGCTATTACTGTCACTCTGCCTTTTCCTTGTGGCTAAATAACAAAGCCCGAGTGCAGTTGCCAATTTCTAATGAATATTAGGTGCGGCCTCCATTCTACACCAAGCAAGGCGATATTGGAACAATTTGGTTTGAAGCAGTATCCATGAGAGAGCACGAGAGAGACAGCTTCGTGCCTTGGAAGCTAAAGTGGATTTTAAAGCAACTTAGTTGCATTTTAACCAAAATTAAAATATGTTTATTGAGGGCCTGATAAATATTTATGGAGTGCTAGATAATGTTGAAAATATTTTTTAAATATACAGGCATATTTCTTGCCTCCCAGGAACACAAACGTTAGTTGGGGAGATAAACAAAACCACGGGGCGAGTTCAGTAACAATACAAGAGTTAATGTGAAGGACAGCAGAAGGTGCCACGGTGGGTACGGTTCCAGGATAATTTCCAAAAGAGTGGTGGAGACACTGCCTGGTTCTGTAACAGAGTCAAGTTCATAATTTTTGGTTATGTTTTGAAGCTCTTTATCTTTCAAAAGAGAAAATTACATTGAATCTCTCTGAAATGTTAGGGCAGTGTTTGCGCGTGAGTTCCCCTGTGCAGGGTCCACTGGGGACATGTTTTAAAAGTGCAGATTCCTATGCTGTGTCTCAGAGCTAATTTTTCTCCATATTTTTAGTTGTCCAGCTAATTTTTTTCTATTTTTAGTAGAGAGGGATTATTGCTCAGGCTGGTCTCCAACTCCCTTATTTCGTCTCAGACAAAAATAATAGGGCTGCTGGTGGCCAAGAGCAGGATCTGCACTTCAACAAGCACCCGCAGGTGATGTCCGCACCCATTCGAGCTAAGAACTCCATTAGAGGGAGAAATCATACCCGCAGTGCTCGCTTTCTCTGAAGCAGAGGGCTTTTTTCATCAATATCGCTGCAATCTAAGTAGTCATTTCAGAGCTTGTAGGTCTTAAAAAAGAAGAGACTTTAAGGCTATCCAGAAGCACAATACACATCTGCATCTATGGCCTACACATTGGAAATTTGCAAGTTTTCATTTATCCAACAAGAAGTGTTTACTGAGTCGCTTTATTGACCTGTAAGATTGGGTGAAATGTTGTATTAGTACAGTCTCTAAAGTTGTGGAAGTTACTTGCTAAAGATATGATGACTTAGCCTCTTTGAGGTTATTTAAGGTTTCTGATCTGTATGAGGAGAGGGAAAAAGAGAATTGCTATAAATGCAAGTGCAGCTATAATTAGAATAGCTTGTCTGCTGCCTCCTTTTTCTGTTTTTTCACTTATAAATACCACCGAAGTCCCTGTTGCCTTTCGGAGGCCCCCAAGATCTGTTTATCTTGCAATAGAAAAACAATGAAGGGGATTTTCTAAATTTTTTGATAGATGGAAGACATATTTCCAGCTTCATGTCTGCGTTCTGTGAATTTATCCATTTTTCTTCTTGCTAATCAAGGCCGTCATCCTCAAGAGGGAAACTTCTAACTTCCAGTCGTCTTTGGCTGCTCACGTGACTCACTCCTGGGGCTTCTCTGCTCAGGGAGGAAGCTAAAAGCAATGCACAATCTAGAGGAATGCATTTCAATCTGTTCACCACATTTTATATTTATTACGCTAATGGAGTGTTCCGAGTAAAAATTAAAATCACTTTTGGAGATTCTTTCAGTTCCTTGTTTTACGGCATCATGTTTGAACAAAGACTATAATCTTTGAGGAATAGCCCCGTAACAACTTTTGTTAATTGTGAGTCAGATTATAATGAGCCTGTGAGGGTAGGACACGGAGCCATAGAAATGTTAAATTACTGTATCCCATAAAAGAGTACATGGACACAAGTTAACGTCCTCCTTTCTGAGTTATCCTTGTCTGGGATTAACTTCTGGAAAGTTTTAGACTGAAAGAGAGATATTTGAAAATGATGAGCAAATCAAAAGGAGATGTTTTAAGTGCCCTTACTCCAGAGATTGTTGTCTCCTCTATTGGAAAACCTCTCAGATTCCTTTTCTATAAAACATTATACTATATCAAACACGGAGTTTGATTTATGTTATAATATCTAAGTTTTGTTTGGTTGAAATAAATGAAACAGAAAAAAATGTCCATGTTTTTCTTTAGAGGTTAAAAGAACAATCTTTTCTTTCAACTTTAAAGTGTGCATTTTGGTTCCTAAATGATCACATTGTTCACCTGTTTGTTTCCATAGAAAATTGAATTTTTATTTTTATTCATTTTCTCTCCAAAATTTTCTGATCTGTGATCCATTAAGCATAATGGGCAAATAAAACTCCTCTTTAGAAGAGGATAGAAGTTAGAGAACGAACGTGAGCTTAAAGGAGATGAATGGAAGGAGACAGTGGGCAGAGGGGCGGTCGTGCAACTTCTTTCACTGCAGCAGACAAGTTTTTTTTGTTTTTTTTTTTTGAGACAGAGTCTCGCTCTGTTGCCCGGGCTAGAGTGCTGTGGTGTCAGCCCAGCTCACAGCAACCTCCAACTCCTGGGCTCAAGTGATCCTCCTGCCTCAGCCTCCCGAGTAGCTGGGACTACAGGCACGCACCACCGTGCCCGGCTAATTTTTTTATATTTTTAGTTGTTTGGCCAATTTCTTTCTATTTTTAGTACAGACAGGGTCTCACTCTTGCTCATGCTCATCTCGAACTCCTGAGCTCAAGCAATCCTCCCACCTCGGCCTACCAGAGTGCTAGGATTACAGGCGTGAGCCACCGTGCCAGGCCCAAAAGAGTTCTTTAAACAGCAGTTAATGACTGCTGAAAATTGTGACAGCATCTGATTTTAAAGAAATGATACTTCTGTTCTCGATTTCCATCTAGCAGGTCTGAGACTCAGCAAAACCTCGCTATTTCAAGGTGTCTAGGAGACCATTTATATGGCCTGTCTGAAGAACAAGGAAACAGCTGGCTCACACATACACACCACTGGTTTCCACATACGCAGAGTACTGAGATTAATAGAAATAAACTCATCAAATCTATTAAAATTTATAAAATTCAGCATAGGTATTTATCATTAAATTTTTTTCTAAATCACTGAATGTAAAAAGACCATCTACAATTATGGGGTTGGATCATAAAATTTTTGATACTGAAAATGTTCATTGTATTTCAAAAGGTTGGAAGCCAGAGGCCACAGTGATCAGATAATAAATACAAGATATTGTTTTATTTCTCTATAGCCACATGAGGCTTTTAGACAAATACGTCCATCTTCTTGATTCCTTAAATTTCACCTGAATAAGTTCTACTTTTTTTTATTGCTAATTTGACAAATATGTTTTGAACTCCTCCCAAATGCCAGCCACTTTTTAGGTACTGGGGCCACAGGAGTGAGCAAACGAGCATAAATTCTTGCCCAGAGTTGTTGGGGGGGATAAATAATAGACTAGATCAGAAAGTTCTGTAGTATGTTAGAAAGTGACAAGTGTTACGGAGAGAAATACAGCAGGGAGTGGGAACAAAGATCACGGTGTGCGGTAGGGGGCAGGGTTTGGAAAGCTGGCCAGGGAAGGCTTCCCTGGGAAGGACATTTGAGCAAAGACCTGAAAGAGATAAGGGAGTCGCCCACAGGCTGTCAGGAGGAAGAGGAGGCAATCCAGAAGAAGGGACAGGGGGTGCAAAGACCCAGAGGCAGGAGCCCGCCTGGCCTGACCGGCTTTAGAAAGAGCCAGGAGCCTGCGTGGTTGCCACAGATGGGCAGATGGGCAGGGGAGGTAACAGGAAGTGGAGCCGAGAGGAAGCGGAAAGAGAGGCAGATCACATATCGCTCTTCCTTGGAAGGATTTCAGTTTTACTTTAGGAAAAAGGAAGCCACGAAAGCTAGCAATGCCGAGTGAAGGCTTTTGTGAGCATTCTTCATTGCACGGGTGAATCGTTCGTTTGTGTGACACCGTACTGTATACAGAGATACAGAGCACTCCATAGCTTTCCGCAAGTCAGTTAAACGTTTTCTTTGTCATCTTGTAATCCTGGTCTCTCTTCTTGCTATGTTTAATAGATCTTTTTTAATAGTGGAAACCAAAATTTTAATTTATTTTCAAATTATCAAAATTTACTAACTATAATCTGAATCAACAGTTTTTATTCTTATATAAAATGTGAAGCAAAAATGGCGTATATACTAAAATAAAACTCTAGGGTCACGATTATAAAATAATTACACTAATTCTATAGGGCATTCATGAAAATTACTTATTATTTTATTTTATATAAGAAAATTTAAAAGGTTTTATAATGTTTACATATTACCCCAAATATATGAATTTATATGAATTTACTTCTTTTTCTTCTCTTACAGGAAAATATACATGCAAGAGTAAGTATTTTTTTTAATGATAGAAATCAAATATAAAAATCATGGGAAAACTGCAGAATGTTTGTATCCAAATCAGAATCTCTGGTTTTTACAATCACATGCATTGCTTTTAATAAATAAGTCAGGATTGCAAAGGCATTTACCCCAGAAGTTATTGTTGCATCAGATTTAGGTATTACCTTGTTTCCAGTTTGTGTGAGATGATCTTACTTATTACATTATTATCACATATACTTTACTACACTTTTTAGAAGAATCCCGATACATAATTTATAAGTTTGCTGGTGCCAGGAACTCTTTGGGAACTGCTCATCATATGTATGTTTAGGAATTTTTTTTTTTATTTCAGCATATCATAGGGGTACAGATGTTTAGGCTACATATGTTGCCCTTGCCCCCCCCCCCAAGTCCGAGTTTCAAATATGTCCATCCTTCGGGTGGCGTGCATTGCACTCTTTGTGTATGCATATACCCGTCCCCTCCCCCCTCCTCCCCCCTGTTTAGGAATCTTAATGTGTCCAAAGCCATTTGCTATGAACAACAGTACTCTTTAAAAAAATCTCAGATTAATACCATAATATTTTTGAAGGTCCCATAGATTAATGCACAAGAAAATACAAGTATGTATTATACTAAAATATTGAGTTTCTTCTAATTTGGACTCTTGGGTGATTTATGGAGAAACAATTATACACATATATAACATGGAAACGAAATAAGATGAAATAGTTGGTCCCTAGGACAATATCGAAATTATTTTATAAAAACAACATATACCCACACTCTGAAAGATGTCCATTTCTTGGGAAGAAAATCATGTCTAGGCTGATTAATACTGAAAGGATAATACGGACTTAAATGCAAACTCAAATTTACCAGGACGTTGAAAGGAATAGGTTTGGCTTATCATACTCAGCAGCTCTCTGGGGTCCTGAGAACCTAGCGTGTGTGTGTGTGTGTGTGTGTGTGCGCGTGTATGTGTCTCCTAAGAGTCTACCTCAAAAAATATAAAATTTGCAAAACAGAAATTATATGATTTAAGCCATAAATACCTGTCAACTATGCTCTGGTGTGGAGCAGCAGCCAGGAGAGCGTTCCAGACTGAGGTGGAGGAATCAGGCATCATGTAGACCAGGAGACCCAGGCTTTGTACCTCCTTCGCGTTGAGAAGTTGGTTTTTAAGACAGCAAACAGGTGACCAATTCTATCACTTAATAAGTCTTTTCTTTCGAAAAGGAAAAATCTCCTGCGGGATAAACAGATATGAGTAGATTTGTTTTGTTTTATGAGTTTCCAATTCTGTGATCATTTGCATTTGAAGAGGTGCAGGAGCCTTTCTGGCTTCTCTTCAAAGACAGAAGACAGGGGCTAGGGGTGGCAGAGCCTCCCTGAAAAGCCTGTGTCCCTGACATTATGCCAAGGACTGGAGTGTCGCATACATCAGTGATTAGAGAAGAACTTCATGTGCTACCAATTCTGCTTATGTTTCTTTTTCCAAAGCTTAGGTCTTCACAAGCAAAAAATAAAATAGCAGGAGAGTGACTCAGAGGAGGAGAGGGAGGTATTCTTCTTAGTGCAATTAGCATGTACAGACTCCTACATACAGAATACCTAAAACAGTGCATTATATTGAAACACTTGCTTAAAAAACGGCCCTAGCGTTTGCCGCAATCCTGCTGTGTGGGAGTCAGCCAGGTTGTATGAGCCCCTCCCGCCTGTTTTGTACGGCAAGAACCAAAAAAGAAGGGCAGTCACAGCGTGTGGCTGGATGAACATCAAAGCCAAGTTTGCCGTGAGTTATTTTCCTTCCTGTTCCTCTCGCTCAGGGCGTGAGGCACACATGTCTACAGAAAGGCTAAAAGGTAGTGTCCAGCGCTCTGTAATTGTCGGGCTCTTTAGTGGTAAAGGCCAGTAATGCTGCAGCCGAAAGGGCAATTAGGAGATATGGGTTTTTAAATAGCATCCCAAAAAAATCCCTTATTTATGGCAGCTGAAAATTTTCTGGTCTTTGGGTTTTTTTTACAATCTATATTTTAAAAAATACAAAGTAAAAGATATTTACAACGTCTAAAATATTTACTTTGAATTGTAATTTCATGCAAACTTCAGACTGTATTGAAGTGACAAGAATCGTAGAATCCCTCACTACAGAGTTCCCAGGGAAGCATCTGATACAAGTCCCATGTTCTAAAGCAAGAAAAAAGAGATGTCTGTCCTCAGCGTAACGATCACTGGAAATGCAGCGTTTGTTTTCTTTGTGCGTTCACTCCTTTCCATGGGTGTTCCCTGTCTGACCAGCTATTCCCACCTTTGGATCTCAGGGTTCCTATTAACTCAAAACGTTATTTTCTCTTGTCTGTATTTTTAAAATTATTGAAGAAATACTGCAAAATAAAGATAATAAAAATGAGGACAGTAAAGATAATTGGTAGTCACGTTCCAAACTGCTTTGAACATTGCAGTGAATACCTCGCTTCACCGCAGTTTTTTTCTTTACACAAATAACGTGTTGACTAAAATAGACACACTATGTATTTCCTGCATGTGGATTTGCTACCTCATTCTTCAACAAGTTGTGGACATCTTTCCATGCCAGTAAATATAAATCCACATTGTTTTATAACTGCATAATGTTCTACCTGATATATATATATATCATAATCTAGTTTACCAAACCCTTACTGAGAGTTGAATCGTGTCTGTCTTATAAACACTGATGTTACGTGTTCATTTTTATATATGTTCTTTGTACGATAATCTTATTATTTACTTAGGATGAATTTCTAAAAGCAGAGTTGCTAAATCAAACGGCGGCTTTTGACACATATTGTCAAAAAATTTCAGAAAAGTTGAGCTAATGTATATTCCCAATACCCATACATGAATTGCCCACTGATCCGCTACTGGCCAACACTAGAGACAATTAACATTATATTTGTATATTTGTTACATGTAATAGGCCAAAAATGGTATTTTGTTGTTTTAGTCTGTATTATTAGTGATCTTGAGCATTTTTCTTGTGTGTTTAACAATCTGTATTTCATCTCTAGTGAATGATCTTTTTAAATGATTATTTACTTTTATTAAGATGTTCATCTTTTTGTAATAGATTTGTAATGTCTCTGTAATTAGTTAAGTATATTACCCTTGTCTGTCTTGTATACTATAAATGATTTTCCCAGCTTCTCACTTGACTTTTAACATAGTTTATGGCTGCTCCTGGTTTTGTTCTATACAGTTTTACAAAACTAAAATTTTAAATAGACTTACCATGTTTTTTTACTGTGGCTTTTGGATTTTGTGCCTTGCTTAGAAACTCCAACATTAGTTTTTAAAAGCATAATCCCATGTTTTCTTTAAATTGTTGCACGGTTTCATTTTTTAAAATTAAACATTTGATCACTCTAGAAATTATTTTGGTATAAATAATGATGTAGAAATCCATTTTTACTATTTTTTGCATATGGCTAATTATCACATCTGATATTGAATAATTCATCTTTTCCACTAAATAGGAATTCATATTTACCATGTACTTAATTACCATACATATTTTTATCTATTTCTTGATTTTCTATTTTGTGCTAATCATTTGTCTATATGTGTAATAGCACAAAACTGGGGTGTTTTTTGTAGCTTTATACTTCAATGTCCAGTATTACTGGATAACTAGTCTCAGGTCAGTACTTTTATTCCCCCATTATTTTCTTGAGTATTGTTGCATGTTTCCTTTTTTTAAAAAAACTTTTTCTTTTTTTTTAAAAAAATGGTATGTAGCCATGGTTTAAATAGCAAAATAGTTCCATAAGATTTGTCAAGAAAAATAGTAGTACCTCTCCTCCTACCTGCTCCTAAATGCTCCCCATCAGAACACACCATTTTCACATCTTTAGCTATTTTAGTATTTATCTTTATGACTCTAAAAACATGCTCGATTTTTTTCCTTTTTAGGTATTGTCTATTGACTCCCCTTACCGCCCCCACAAGCCAAGCATTTAATCTCTCTTTTCTATCCCTGTCTCCACTACACATACACACACACACACACACACACACACACCCTGTGCATCTCTCCATTCTATGTAGCTACATTGTAATTTGGTTAAAGCAATAATCAGTGTCTGAATTATTATATTATACATGAGTACATTTCTTTTCGGAACTAAAACTTGAAGTGATTACTTGTTTCTCTGGGAGTTAACAATTGCTGACTGTTGTCTTCATTCCTGTCCACCTCCTCCTCCTCTTCTTTCTCTTCGTCTTCATTTTCCTACTTTTCTATGTTTTGACCTTTGATGCCAAGCTCATGGCCGGTGAACTAAGTCATGTTTCAAGATGCCCGGATAGTGCTGTCAATTTCATCTCCCCAAAAGTGCCTCTGCCGGAGCCTTTGGGCCTATTGAGCTTGGGCTGGGGATTTTTTCTGTTTTTAGTATGTTTTTTACATTATTTAAATGTCAATTTTATTTTCATTGTGCAACTTTTTTCTTATATTTAATGTGAAGCTTTTCACAGAAAAACTGGATGCCGCTAAAACAAAGACATCTGTGTTTACTTGACTTCGTAAAATCCCAATAATAATTTGTAATGAGATTAGTGTAGCTACTTATGGCACTAAATACTTGCCAAAGTGTGCATGATAAGACAGAGGAAGATGAAACAGAATTACCAATTAATAATTGTTTAGTTTTCAGCCCAATATGTACCGGGAATCGTTACACATTTGGTTACAGAGTGTGGGGGAGATGCGATAATTGGCTTCCTGACGGAGATGGGCCCTATCACACTCGGGACTCATCTGCCTTGCACGGTTATCAGAATTTAATCTCACTGGGTGGGATGAGATGGGGTGAATTTTGTGGCACTGAACGCATGGAATGTCATTATCTAACAACACATCCTCTATCTCGTCTACCACATTGCTTGTCTGTGCGATGCAGATATCAGAACATCATTGCTCTTCACCTGGGCAACTGTCCGAAGTCTATGTCTGAAGTCAAAAGTGTTTGGGAGATTTCTCTTCTTTGAGAATGGCTGTCTTAGAATTCACATTTATTATGCTTTTAAGAAAAACAATTATCATTTATAATTGTTATTATTGTTATTTGAAATGTAAAATTGAGAAAATAGAACTCTCATGCCCAAGAGTGATGGAAAAAGAAGTAATAATACTATTTGGACACAACTAAAGGGCCTAGGTTGGTATTTTTGGCAGATCTACCTAAGGAAGAAAAGAGGGAAGCTCAAAGATACTAGTATATCATTTATACTTGTATAAATATACTTGTTCATATTACATTTGGTTTTTTATAATTGAAAATAAAAAGCATATGTATAACTATAGCCCACACTAATAAGTTATTTTATTAAGTTGGATTTTCTTTTATTGAAATGTTTGATTGTGTTCATGTTTTGAAAATATTTTCAGTGATTTTCAAAAGATTAAATGAATTAATATTTCGTGATAAAGGAAAAACACAAAAGAAATTCTAATCATATAGATTATGTGATTTCCTCTAATCAAGTTAATACCTTCTATATCTCTGACTTGTTCCTTATTTAAAGGGATTATTTCTACTTATGTGTCTAAAGTGTATTGTTAAAGAATCTTTGCTTATTATGATACATAAGAAAATGCTGTCCTTCATACTCAAAGGTTCTGCTACTGATACACCATCAGAAAATACATTTTAGTTATTTTTTTCAGTATTTATAATGGATTTACATTTTTTTATCCACTTCACTCTGTCTTCCTGGAAACCAATAATCAATCTCTCTCCCTCTCTCTGATTCTCTCTCGTTCTCTCTCCCTCCTTCTCTGTTACCTTCTCTTCTTACCGCCCTCCTTTTCTTCCTTAATAAATTGAGTGCAAATGGATAGGAAGTACAGATAAAGCATATTAAAGCAACTCTTTTCTCCCTTGCAAACCCTTAATTTCTTTTTTTCCCTAAGTAAATGTCGCCTTTTGATTTGCTTTAGTCTTTGTATTATGCTATCATCATTTTCTCTGCATGTGAACAAAAGTCCTGAGTCATTTATTCAGGACTATTATGCAATTTTTGTAAAAAAAATTTTGATATTAAAAAAAAGCCATTACAGAATATCTGAGAACTCTATCGTTTCTCAGTCTCTAAATATGCATTGAGCGGAAAACTGTCATGCTGGAGACAGAGAGGTGACAGGGAAATTGATCATAAACCAGTAAACAGGGAAACAAGATGATTCCAGATAGTGACACGTGATGTGATGGAAATAAAATAGGAGGTGTGACGGTGACTGGTGTGTGTGCGTGTACGTGTGTGCTCACGTGTGTATCTGCACGCATGTGTGCATGTGCATGCGGTGGTCAAAGTTCCCGATTTTCTCATTTATCGAATGAAGAGTTGAATTAGACGATCTCTGAGATGCCTTCAGACCTTTTCTAATGATGCAAATTTTCTAATTTTGTTCAACATTTTTAGATCTGTTTTACTATTCTGACTATGTGGATTATTGTTTATCCATTAGCACTTTAAAAAAGCAATGGGAGCATGAAAAATCCACCTATCAGGATTTGAAAATATTGTCTCCATTTCCTATTCATAGTGTCTCTCTATTTGTCTCTGCATGAAGAGGCTTCTAGAAATCGCGGCTTTCTGGCTGAAAGATCATGGACAGTGGGCTGGACAGTGGCGTGGCTACTTGTAGCTTCTTCCCCTCCTGGGAAGGGCACACCCAGTTGGAATCGCTCTATCCTCGTCTCACAAGATATTACTCACGTGAAGATCTGTTGGCTAACGAGTTCCACATGGGAAGTCATTGTGTGACAGAAATGATTAGTGATAGTGACACTAATAATAACTAGAGAATGGTCACATTTATCATAAATCTCTTTTGAGGACTGTGGTAGAACCTCTGAAACGTTGTAAATGCAACTTCTCAGTTTGGTGGATGAGATGACAATGCTTTCTTAGACTGTGCTTTGCGAGTCACCTGTTTAGATTTTTAAATAATGAGTTTATTTTCCTCACTGACAATCACAAAAATACCACCAGGAAAAAATGCATTTTCTTGGTTGTCATGGAAAAATACATTTTGAAATTATTTCCCACTATATTATAAAGTCTGTTATTAAAAAAAGTACAAGGAGCATGGATGAAAATCGTGCTTTGAGCCCTTCTTAGTGGACAGATAGACTTGTTAGTTTTCTTTTAGGTTTTTGTTTAGTAGTAGTCTTTCCCCCTTGCATTTTTTCTGTCATTTTTTGCACTTGCTTGCAGTTAGAAATTTTATACAGCCAAATGGAAAAAAATAAAAAGAGAGAGACAAACAGTTTCAGGAGTAATCATTTAAAATATTGCAAAAATGAGAAGGAGTTCATAAAGCCATGTTTGTGAAACTGATAAGATTTATCTCTGTTATAGAGGCAAACCAAACTTACTGGACATGGGCTCTTTGATGATCAAACCCATTCAGCGTGTGATGAAATACCCCTTACTGCTGTGTGAACTTCGGAATTCCACCCCTGCCTCTCACCCCGATTACAGAGCACTGGAGGACGCCTTGGCTGCTGTGAAGGGCATTAACGTGAACATCAATGAGCTTAAAAGAAGGAAAGATCTAGGTAGGAAGAGAGAGGATGAATGGCTGCTTCCATGTTTGGAATGTTGTGTTTATGTTTCTGAGAATCAGAATGTCTGACTAGCAGTCGCATTGAACATGGTCATCTGAAATCCAGTTAGAAGCTGGGAAGGGGAGAGTGTGGTTTTGTTTTGCCAGCTGGGTGCAGGAGAAGATGACATTTCTTTTTTTTAATCAAACAGCTGTGTATTTAACCTCATTCGGCCACTGCGCTCCTGGTGATGTGTTGTGGGTTGAGGATAGGCATAGCATGTAGTTCTCCATCACTGGAGACATCTGTAGTAAGAAGCAGAAGGGGTGAGAGGGAAGCTTGTGCAGAGTAGCTGGGAGGAGCAGATCCAGCTGAGGGCCCAGCCAGTACAATGAGCTCATCTGGGCCTGGCACACAGAGAATGAAGACTTTTTTTGGCAATAATTTCTCTACTGATGGGAGCAAGTATATTGCTCTCTAGAATTCACAACTTATTGTTAACTATTTGTAAGCTAAGATGTAAAATTAGTATTTAATATAAAATAGAGATTTCAGAACAGAAAGATAATGATTGCTGCATATCCCAGAGGTAGTCATGCACTGGGCTAGGCTCTGGGTCCTCCAGGGTGATTTGTGTCCATAAAGTTCAGTTGTCCTTGTACTCCTAACATTAGACCTCAATTCTACCTAAAAGCAATAGCAGGACTTCCCGGTCATAGACTATGAATATTTTCATTTTTGTTAGATTATGCCAAATTGTTCTTCATGACAACTGTGTTGATTTAATCCCCATCAGCAGTGCCTAAGATTGTCCCTCTCCCTACACTCTTATCAACACTGGATGTTAGGGCTAGTCAACATTTCAAACAACACGAGAGGTGAAAATGATTTTAAGGTAAGTAAGAAAAGCTCAGAGAAATTACTCAACTTGACCCACGTCTCTCAGCTAGTGAAGAGCTGCTCTGGGATCCGAGGTCCCCTTATGTTGGGGACAGCTGCCTTTTCATGAGCTGGGTCCTGATTCCCCATTCCAGCGGCCCCGAGAATAGATTATCTGAGAAGCAAGGGAGAGCTTTTTCCCTAGCACCAGGAATTTCCTCAACGTGAGAGACAAGTGAGCCTGCAGCCCTCGTGTCCTTCGACAGCTGAATTTCTGAAGGTCACCGAGGTGAGTACCTGAGACAGGTCTGGGCAGCGGGGCGAGAGCATATGGTACTTGCAGCAGAGCGTCAAAAATCACAAAGGTTTTTATCCGGAAAATAAATGCTGATCTTGAAAACTATGGGTGAAGTGCACGCCTTCCACGCCGCATGTTCCCGGATATGTTACTGCATTCTTCCTTTTCAGTTCTAAAATACAAGAAGAATGATGAGGACGAATCCCTTAAAGACAAACTGTCTAAACTAAACATTCATTCAATTAGCAAGAAATCAAAAAGAGTGACAAACCATCTAAAGATTCTGACCAGAGGAGAATCGCAGGTAACTTTTCTGCTTGGGCCGCGTGTATTTTCCCAGGGAACGCAAATGCGGGTATTTTGTGAGATTCCGTTTGGGTTTATCGGGGCTATTTCTAGTATAGTGAGAATCAAGGCAATTGCCCTGTGCAATTCCGTTCTCTCTTTCTCTCTCTCTCTGGAGAAAGCGGTGGTGGGAGCAGGGGCGGGAGGGCTTTGACTCTGTCTTGGCTGTGGTCTTCCACTCGGGAGGCAGACGAAGGAGAGACGGGGACACTAAAGATGTGGGAGCTAAGGCTGCCCCGGAGTCACCAACTGCACACGCTCACGCTCGCCCCCAAGGCAACGCCCTCCTTCCGCTCCTGCTTCATTTCTGCTTTTAAAAAATATCACGTTCCTTTAGGGCTCCCTTGATATTCATTTTACCTTTATTTCATCTATGAAAACAAAGTGTTTAGATGCAAAACTTGGCAGAATTTTCTTTTCCTTCCCCATATCCCGCTCCTTGTTCCTTGCTCCCCAGAAGCACACTGTGTTAGTGGTAACCACTCTGCATCGGCTGTTCAGCTGGCTCGAACCACTTCCATTTCAACCCCTAATAAATAATGGATGGATCGGCAAAGGCTCTTAGACTTTAATGTGCGTGAGAATTACCCAAGGAGCTTGCTGGTAGACAGATGCTAAGGTTCTGCCTGGGTCAAGGGTGCAATTAGAAGCCTGTGTTTTTACAAACACTCCAGGTGTTTTGAAGCAAATGACGTTGAAATAAGTGATCAGTGGGACACTCTGAGAGTCACAGGAGAGAAAGTTCATGTTCCTGAGGTAGTAAGACAGTGGGCTTCTAACCCACAGGGAGGACAGTCCTTAGCATACCATACAGCCCCTTTTTTTTCCATCTCATTTGCCTGTTTTCATCACATACTAACATCTCTGAGGGTTTTAGTTTGAACTGGAGGCAACTATATGTTGGTTCGGCATTGGTTTCAGATGGCTTATGGTAGCTGCTGCAGTTTTTTTTTCCTTCTGCATCAAGTCTTTGCAGCTTTCTGACCACCTCGGTAGAAGCAGCCTTTTCTCCTTCTGAATGCCTCATACACTGACATCCTCATCTTGGCACGATTCATGTTTGCGGGAGTCGGCATAGGAAAGAAATTATGAGCAGGGTCTTTGAAGTTATATAAACTTGGGTTTGGACTCCACCTCTGCCACTTAATCAATATTTGTTTGGGGCACATAGATTTGATGCGTAAACTGGGATTGCACTACTACCTAACACATGGGATGGTGTGAGGATTAAATGAGATGGTGCATATATAAAGCAAGCACCTAACGTGGTGTAAGCACTCGATATATACTGTCTGCCATTACCATCATCATTTCATATCATTGCCTTGTATTGTTATTTGCCTTTGAATGTGTAGACTTCTTGCTTGCTACGTGATGTAAACTCCTCCTTTATGGCATGTTAATCACGTTTTTCACTTTCTCTATTGTATAATGTTTTCACATATTAAAACACCTTTCTGGCTAAGGAGAGATTGCCCCTTCCAGGGCTAGACAATTCTTAGAGACAGCAAACAGCTGGGAAGACAACTTTTGTATGCAAACCAAGCGATCTCAAGTCTAAATCTCCAACCACTTCCTTATCTAACTTTGACACACCAAGCCAACATTTCTCCTGCCTAAGTCATCCCAAGGCCAGGTACCAGGCAGCGAGAGATCACTCCCATAGCCCTAAGCCCATGGGAATTATTCACTCTGCCCTGCCTTGCCTTTCCCAAGGAAGCCCCAGTGAAGGCTCTGGCTTAGACTCTCTCCTCACTCCTGTCTTCTGCAGCCTGAGTTTAAACCTGGCGCTTTCCCTGTGACCCCGTGTGGCATGTGATGACCTGTGGCATAATAAATTTCTTACTTCCAAGCCTATCTCTTGTTTCCTCCCGTGGGTGCATGGAATTTACCATGCCATGGCCAACACGGACATTCTCAGAACACAGCATTTGAATCATTCTTCTCTCTGCTGCTTTGGATCCTCCCAGGGGCTCACTGGGTCCACGGCACACAGGAGGCTGCTCCTCTCAGTGTGGGACTCTATTGCGGAAGTTTGGGATATTTATGGTATATGTTCACAGAGCAGGGAAAGGATAACCAAGATATTTCCACTAAAAACAACAGTAATAAAATTGAATTGGAAATTCATTTGAGAAGCAATTTTAGCCTCTGTGGGCCTGCGTAAACATAGTGCAAACAATTCTCCCCTACTCTTTGGAATTTTGCTTCTGACTCAAGACAATTCTATCAAGGAACAACAGGCAATGCCGGCTCTAATTCTGGGCAGGCTTTTGAATAACCTGTTATATTCTTTACCATATTTATCTTCAGCTTCTTATATTTTTCAGTTGTGAACTAGAAGTGAATTGTAGTTAAAGTAGCCTGAAGGGATATTAATTAGATTTCTCCCCTTAATCTTTTGAGAGGATGTCCTGTCAGCAATGAAGCATTTTACTGTTAATCAGAAAATCAGCTGCATAGGCTGGACTGAAGAAGAGATAAATCTCGAATCAATCAATTTTGCACTTGTCAGCAGCTCAGGTGAAATATTGGTGGAGTTAGGGTATAAAGCTATTACCCAGGAGGAAGATTCTATTCAATTCATCATATGTGTATTGAACTCCCGTGTACCAGGCGCTAGGATAGAGATTGGGAATACAAAGATGGAAAGGTATAGGTTCTGAATTCAGACTGCTTGGGCTTGAATCCTGACTCTACCTATTACTGTGAGCACGTTTCTTTAACTCCTATATTCCTTAGGGTAAAGGCCACACACCTGTCACAAAGAGATTCCACTCACTCCTCTCTCTCTCTTGTCTACTGTCCTGAGACGGGAGCCCAGATGGGCTCTGCTGCATAAGCTCCTGCAGGAACCCGGTTCTTCCAGCGCTTTTCCTAAACATATTGTCTTCATCTGCCTGGTTGGAGCTGGGTTACTGCCATGTCTGCATTCGAGTCCCAAGGACAATGCTATAAGGCCGAGACTCACAGACAGGCAGACAGGCTTCGCTCACATCCTGTCTGCCTCAACCTGGTTACAAGGGCAGAGCCAGCTGCGAGGGGTCTGGGGAGTGTCATATCTAGCAGGGCGGCCACGTCTCCAGCCCACATTGGAGGTGTGGATTCTACCAGCAAGAGGACAACAGCGGAATCTTAGCAATGCCTGCCACAGCTCCTGAAGCTTCTATTTCTTTCCCCATTATGTATGTGTAAGAATTAAAATGGAAAATGGGAAGAGAGGTTTTGGCACAGTGTCTGGAACACAGTGTTCAATAAATGTTAGCGATTATTATCATTAAGACAAAAATACTTAAACACTTGAAATCTATCAGTGGTGAAAACCACTTAAATCATTAACTAGGGTTATGAGAACAATGCGTTTTCTACAGAGGGGAGAATGGGAATGGAGGGAGGATTTACAGAAGTAGTGACATTCGAACTAGTTCTTAAAAAATAAACGGAATTTTGCAAAGCAGAAAGGGAAGAGCAGTGTATTCCAGCAAAAGAGAACAGCATGGAAAAAGGCCTGGCTGTAGGGCGGTAGAATTGGGTGGTATTTCTCACAGTGTGATCCTTTCACCTCCTACTTTAGTACCATCTGGGTCCCAGCCAAGACATACAAAATAAAATATCTGGTGTGGGGTCCTGCGGAACAGCATTTTAAAAATCTGCCCCAGCATATTGTTATACACACGAGGCCGAGTTGGAGCACGGTGACCCTAAGGCAGAGCGTGTTGGATTTTACATGGATTACAAAGAACTCTGTCGCCTATTTGATCAAAAGCTTTCTACATAAACAATGTAAAGGGGTTTAAAAATAAAATAAAACATCACTGTTTTCTCAGTTACATGTAAATCAGTAACTAAGTGGTCCCCTTCCATTTTCCACCCAGTTCTAAGACCAACCATCTTAAATTAAGAAACACGAACCAAGAACAGCTACGGTCAGGACCCAGTGCTGAGTGAATAACACACACTATTCCTACTCCGAGAAACATTTGTGTGTTCACAGAGATTTTGCCACCAGGAGGCTGGTTCTGATCTTGTTTTGTGGCCATTCTGATTGTCAAGAAACACTGCTTACCATCAATAGCAATTATAAGTGCGCACTTCTAGAAATTGCCACAACATATAAAATGCATATTTTTCTCAATATATAAGATAAAAAAAATAACTGAACACGTGACCACTATCTTAACTCTGCTGAGTTATCTTAACAGAAGGACTATTTTTGCTAAGATTATATATCATCCTCCAAATTTGAGTTGATAAAGAATTATTACATTTCTTTAACCATAAATCTAAGAATACTTTCTAAATACGCACTGTGAAATAAACTGGAATGAGTCACATGAGCAAAACAATAAATTCCAGCCAACAGATCAAATTCTGCTATTTCGCAAAACCCCAAAAATGTAATATAATTTGAGTACATATATGATATATGCCATTAAAAACTGCAGAGGAAAGTTTTACCATCCTGCAACTACTGCGATATGGGTGAAGCTAGGTGAAAATGAACAGCAGCAAATTAAGCTGCAGAATGTGGCTTTTCTACACTAACTGAACACCAGCTGTGCCATGTGCCAACTAGCAAGTGCTGTGTGAAGACAGCCAGCACACCACAAAAGGTTTTCATGTCAACAAGAAACTTTTTTTTTAGTGTGCTGGGTCAATTGGTCTGTGCCATTTTTTTAAATGTTGGATTCATTTGAGTTCTGAAATAAACAGTTTCTTGTATATTTTTAGGTGAAAGACAATACCTTTAACAGAGAAGAAAAGCTGTTTAGATCCTTAGAAAAGACTGTGAGGCATTGTGTGAAGAACATTTCATTGTGTCTTCAGCACATACAGGTGGGTGAGACACAACCGTTGGCAACGATTCTGCAAGAATGCCGCGACTGTGAAGAGTGAATGTTGACTGTTCATTTATAGGATGAGACTTCAGTGTATCCAATTTGGAAGGCTGCAAACTGCTGGCGAAAGAAGCCAACACAAAGACTTGAGTTTTGCTCTTTGTCCCCTTACCGACTCCACTCTTTCCCCAGCCTAAATCCCCAGGTTGTGGGACCTTTGCTCAGATGACTGCCGCCCTGACCATCAGCATGCTGTCTTTATAACAGAGATGACTTTGTTACTGCAAAATTGCACAGGAGACAGAAGTTTTATTTGTTTATTCGTTTGTACTAATTTTTTCTGGCACCTAAAATGAGTAGAAAAATCAGTGCAAAGGGAAATAAATTGAACTACAAAATAATACGAACTACGAAACGTAACACTCCCATGTCATTATGCTATGAGAGAAAAATACCCCCACAAATTTCCAGTTCCCTAGGAGGTTGTCCTGACCGTCACGAGAATCACTGATTTCAACCAGCGAGTTGGAGTACAGTACTTATTCTCTGTAGAAAGATCAGTCAGGAGTTTCCTCCAATGGATCTCATAAAGTGTCCTTAATAACATCTCGACAATGGTTACGAGTGTGAGATGTGAAGAGTTAGTAGAGTTACAGGTAAGTCAGTTACTAAATGGCCCCTTCCATTTTCCAGAAGGTTTTCTCTCGGATAGCTGTTTCTGACAGCAGAGTTTTACCCTCTCAGATAAAATATCACACCAGCAAAGGATTGTGCTGACAGGCACAACGAGCTCCTACGTAAGTAAGGACACGCAGCATTCTGTTCTTATTTATTATGGGACGTGAAGCCTGATCTTACAATCAGGTTTGCTATTCTCATCCTAAAGTGCTACCTTCTGTAAGAAGAAAACCAAACACAGTTGTAACAGCCAGAGGGCAGTGGGAACCCTGTCCTTTCTGTTCCTTCAGAGGAGAAAATGTCTCTTGGAAACATCTACCGGAAAGTATATTATTTCCACTAATTGATGCAACAAAAATGTTAAGCATCTTCTCTTAAAGAAAGCATTAAATTCAATAAGGAGAACTGATGATGTAAAGCAAAGAGGAGTGATTTTCAAAACAAGAGATTTGTAAGAATTGCATGCTGGGAATGAATTTAAGATGGCACTTTACTTAATCAAAGAGGGTCGGGTACAGAGTATTATGAGGAAGTGACATGGGGACAAAGTTGGGAAACAGATTGCTACAAGTAACCTGATTGTACAGAGTATTCGTGGAATTGTTTTCATTTTTTTAAAATTTCTCAGTGATAATAGAGGGTTATGATAATGAAGTCCACATTTGGGATACGTTCAGTTGTACTGGCCTCAGAACTTGCCCCTTCTGTAACTTTGCTCTTGGTTTCAGGCTGCCATGCCCTTGGCCCTGCAGAGTGCCATGGACCTCTGGGAAATTTCATGCAATCAAGATGAGGAGGACAGGGGCTATGCAGAGACCCTGAGTCGTGCCTCAGATCCCTGTCCTGACTCTGTGAGTTATTTGTATTCACAGATAAATGCAAATTAATAGTGATGTTAAAAGAAAAGCTGCTTTTCATTTATGTTTCTGGAATTAGAAATAAAACATGCACTAAAGCACATACTAATGTCAAAATTAGTAGATTTTAAACAGGGGATTTTTAAAAATCATTAAATATTTTTAAAGTGGATTAATTAGGATTTTACTATAATGGAAATGTAAGAGGACTACTGAGTGTGTTTCTAAGAGTAGTCAGTGTCAGTGCAGCTTTTAAAATCAATATTTATTCTAAGTTTGCATATGCTATGTCAAGGATTTAAGATAGAAAGCTGTGATTTGCTTAGCAGAATCTATGGCAATGTCCTGAGTCCTTACAGAAGGAAGAAAGGTACTCCCAGAAAATATGACTCTTATTAACATACCACACACTGGAAAGCAAAGACTTCCTATTGAGAAAGTATTTCTACTTAAGAGTCAAATATTATTTCTTCTGTTCCATGGTAAAATATTTGTTTCCTAAGAGTTCTGTGAAATATAGCTTGGGAATCATAAAAACATGTTCGAGTCAATAAAATACCTGAGTGTTAAGCTAGTCTGGATGATACTAACTTAATTTAGTGCCTGTGTTTCTATAGGTATTATTATTTCATGGTAATAGTTCAAGAATTATATGGAAGATATAATAGATACCATCACCATTTTCAAAGTGACATTTTTGTGCTGGCATTACTGTCATTTTGGGTCAGACAAATCTTCAGTGAGTGACCTTCATGTTGGAGGATGTTTAGCGATCCTGGCCCACCGGGCTCCAAATCTCAGTCCCATCCACCTGTGCCAAATCATCGTGACAACCAGTGAAGAGCCCTAAATATTTCCAAACCCTAGGAAGTAATACAGCCCTAACCCTTGTAGAAAACCACGGAGAAGCATCTTGTTTTTTCAGCACTGAGGAATGGAAAGTTAGGATTACAACTGATCTGAGATGAGAGATAAATAGGTTGATTCACAGATGGTTAAGTGGATAGGTAGATAGATAAATAGATTTTATAGCATATGTTTGATAGAAAAAGTGTAGTTCTTTCTGTATTTTTTGGATTTAATTGCAGAGAGCGCATTTTAGAAAATTCTGTAAGAGGAGTCTCTTTAGCTTAATTCCAATTCATTCAGTCAATAAATATTTATCGAGTAGCATCTGAGAGCATGGTATGCAGCTTCTGCTTCGGCAAGCATGCTCCAGAACTTGACAGAAAGAAGAGAGAGGGTGTCCTGCTTGCCTTGCATAAAACCACAAGATGATCAATTAGGCTAAAGTAATTATTAGAAAGTTCAATATAAAAGTAACTTTTTAATGGATAACATATATAGAACTCTTTTTAAAAATCAGATATTAAGAATTCAATATCTATCTAAAGGCAGAGCAGTTGTTCTTATCTAATCATGAGTGATACTTATCTACACATTTTATGTAAGGCAAAATAGTAAAATAAAATCTGATTCTTATTTGTTCCAAGCACAATTCCTATGTGCAGGTGAATCAGTTCATGTCTATGAGTTACTGGAGATATGTGTGTGTGTGTGTGTGTGTGTGTGTGTATATACACACACATATATAGTAATTATCTTGTAATTCTGTATTAGATTGCCTGTAGAATCTGGTCAAGTCACAAACAGTAATTTATCCCAGGTACAATAAATAGATTCTTTGCTTAGTCAAGGGATTCATTAAACAGTCTGTAGGTGTATATTGATTATCTCATAAGCTAGACATCAAATTTAATCTGCATTGGCTATTGCTGGTGCCAGTACAAGATCGGCTTCCCTCTCTTCCACATTTCCCCAGAGTTCAAAGTTACCAGGGGCCATTTAAATGAATTAATAACAGGCTACTGCTCAGATGCTGATTCCCTATGACATCTTTTGGGGTACAAAAGCGAAACCTACTTCCAAATTACCATAACATAATCACGGGACCCAAGCACATATAGTAAAGGGTAAAGGAGGGCGAGCAGCAAACATAGAATACTAGAGCATTTCAGAATAGAGGGAGAAGAAAGAGCAGTAGAAGAAATTAAATGAAATTAAATGATCAAGTGATGGCAGGGGGCTGGGTGTTAATATGAAGTTCATGTTCAGTGATTCAGACCTAAACATGTAACAATTTAAGATACAGACTAGCTTCCACGTAATCCTTCAATGTATTTAAAAAGAAAGTTATAAGTCTGTAGTCATTTCTGTCTCAAGAGTAAAATATCTATACTAAGGCACTACTATCTGTGTAGGGGATGCAATTCCACTACCAAAAATGAGTCCCCAAGGTAGCTAGGCATTTGCAACTGATAGGAGAGGAACAGGGTACACTCTTCTGTAAGACTGACTACATTCCCTTTATTTTATTTATTTATTTATTTTTTTGAGATAGAGTCTCACTGTGTTGCCTGGGCTAGAGTTCCATGGCGTCATCCTAGCTCACGGCAACCTCAAACTCCTGGGCTCAAGCGATCCTCCTGCCTCAGCCTCCCGAGTAGCTGGGACTACAGGCATGTGCCACCATGCCCGGCTAATTTTTTCTATATATTTTTAGTTGTTCAATTAATTTCTTTCTATTTTTAGTAGAGACAGGGTCTCGCTCTTGCTCAGGCTGGTCTCGAACTCCTGAGCTCAAACAATCTGCCTGCCTCGGCCTCCCAGAGAGCT
>CAUYSK010001000.1:0-12401 GCA_963575035.1 Avahi laniger
AGTGTTTACAACATTTTCATCTAGAGTTCTTATGGTTTCATGCCTTAGATTTAAGTTTTTTATCCACCCTGAATTGATTTTTGTAAGTGGTGAGAGACATGGATCCTGTTTAATTCTTCTGCATGTAGTTATCCAGTTGTCTCAGCATTATTCATTGAATAGGGATTCTTTTCCCCATTGTATATTGTTGTCTGATTTGTCAAAGGTCAGTTGGCTGTATGTGGATGGTTTTCTGTCTCGGTTTTCTGTTCTGGTCCATTGGCCCATATCTCTATTTTTGTGCCAATACCATGTAGTTTTGGATATGATGGTCTTATAGTATAATTGCAAGTCTGCTAATATGATGCCTCCAGATCTGTTCCTTTTGCCTAAGATTGCTTTGGCTATTTGGACATTTTTCTTATTCCAAATGAAGCATAGAATTTCTTCTAGATTGGTGAAATATGATGTTGGTATTTTGATGGGGATTGTATTGAATCTGTAAATCACTTTGGGAAGTACGGGCATTTTAACAATGCTGATTCTACCAAGCCATGATCATATGTTTTTCCATTTGTTTGTATCATCAGTGATTTCTTTCTTCAATATTTCATAGTTCACTTTGTAGAGATCTTTCACCTTTTTGGTTAAGTATATTCCCAGGTATTTTGTTTTCTTTGTAGCTATTGCGAATGCTATTGAGTCTTTGATCTGACTTTCAGATTGACTGTTATTGGTATATAGGAATGCTACTGATTTGGGTACATTGATTTTGTAACCTGAGACTTTGCTGAATTTATTTATTAATTCTAGGAGTCTCTTGGCAGAATCTTTGGGGTTTTCTAGATATGAGATCCTATTTTCAGCAAAAAGTGATGGTTTGACCTCTTATTTCCCAATTTGGATACACTAATTTCTTTCTCTTGCCCGATTGCTCTGCCTAGGACTTCCAGTGCTATGTTAAATAGAACTGGTGACTGTGGACATCCTTGTCTTTTTCCAGTTCTTAGTGGGAATACTTTCAACTTTTCCCCATTCAGTATGACACTGGCTGTGGGTTTGCCATATATGGCTTTTATAATTTTTAGATATGTTTCTTCTATGCCAAGTTTGTTGAAGGTTTTTATCATGAAAGCACGTGAAATTTTGTTGAATGCTTTTTCTGCATCTATTGAGATGATCATATGAACTTTGTTTTTGCTTCTGGTTTTGTGGTGAATCACATTTATTGATTTATGTATGTTGAACCATCCTTGCATCCCTGGGATAAAGCCCACATGGTCCTGGTATATTATTTATTTTGACTCAATGTTGAATTTAGTTTGCTAGAATTTTATTGAGGATTTTTGTATTTATGTTCATAAGGGATATTGTTCTGTAGTTTTCTTTTTTTGTTGTTTCCTTTTCTGGCTTGGGTATCAAGGTGCTACTGGCTTCACAGAATGAGTTGGGGAGGATTTCCTCCTTCTCAATGTTATGGAATAACTTCTGAAGTACGGGTACCAACTCTTCTTTGTAGGTATGATAAACTTCAGCTGTGAATCCATCTGGGTTGGGGCTTTTTTTGTTGTTGTCGTTGGAAGATTTTTTATTGCTGCTTCAATTTTGTTGCTTATTATTGGCCTATTCAGGAATTCTATTTCTTCCTTATTGAGTCTTGGGAGGTTGTGTGTTTCCAGAAATTTGTCCATTTCCTCTATGTTTTCAACTTCATATGCATATAGATTTTTATAGTATTCACAGATGATATTTTGTATTTCTGTGGTATCGGTTGTAATGTCTCCTTTTCCATTTCTGATTGAGCTTATTTGAATCTTTTCTTTTCTGCTTCTGATTAATCTTGCAAGAGGTCTATTAATTTTGTTTATCTTTTCAAAGAACAACTTTTTGTTTTGTTGATCTTTTGTATTATTTTCTTGGTTTTGATTTCACTTACTTCTGCTCTGAGCTTAGTTATTTCTTTTCTTCTGCGGGGTTTGGGATAGGTTTGCTCTTCCTTTCCTAGTTCCTTGAGACATGTCAATAGATTGTTAATTTGTGATCTTTCTGTCTTTTTGATGTAGGCAATTAAGGCTATGAATTTTCCACTAAGTCTGCTTTTGCTGAATCCCATAGATTTTAATAGCTTGTGTCCCCTTTGTCATTCTATTCAAGGAATATTTTGATTTTTATCTTAATTTCATTATTGATCCAATAATCATTCAGCAGCAAGTTATTTAATTTCCATGACTGTGTGTAGAGTTAAGTGTTTCTCTTGGAGTTGATTTCTAGTCTTATTCCACTGTAGTCAGAGAAGATGCATGGTAAAATTTCTATTTTTTTGAATTTTTTGAGCCATATTTTGTGGCCTGAAATATAATCAATCTTGAAGAATGTTCCATGTGCTGATGGAAAGAATTATGTTCAGTAGTTTTGGGGTAAAATACTCTGTAAATGTCTGTTAGGCCCATTTGCTCTAAAGACCTGTTTAAGTCCAGTGTTTATTTATTTTCTGCTGGTTGATCTGTCTATATCTGTCAGTGGTGGTTCAAGTCTCCAGCAATTATGATGCTGCTGTTTATCTTTTTTCTTAGATCTAGTAGGGTTTGCTTTATGAATCTGGTGCTCCTGTGTTAGGTGCATACATGTTTAGGATTGTTATGCCTTCTTATTGAATTGCTCCCTTTACCATAATATAATGGCGATCTTTTTCTTTCTTTAATATTTTTAATTTAAAGTCAATTTTATCTGATATGAGAATGGCTACACCTCCTTTTTATTTCCATTTGCATGGATTTTTTTTCCCATTCCTTCACCTTGAGTCTATATGAATCCTTGTGGGTTAGATGTGTTTCCTGAACACAGCAGGTAGTTGGCTTGTATTTTTTTTTTTTTATCCATTCAGTCAGCCTATGTCTTTTGAGTGGGGCATTCAAACTATTCACATCGATTGATAGAATTGATATTTGGGATGCTGTTCAGCCTGTTGAGTATACCTTATTACTTTGTTTTATCTCTTATGCTATTGTTTTATATGAGCTGCGAGCTTTAGCATTTAGGTGGTTTTATACTGTTGGGTGATTCTTGTGCTGATCCATGTATAATGCAGACGTGAATATTTCCTGCAGGGCAATTCTGGTCTTTAACTTTTTCCTCAGTGCTTGCTTGCCTGGAAAATCTTTATTTCTCCTTCTTGTGTGAACCTTAGTTTTGTAGGATACAAAATTCTAGGTGGACAGTTGTTCTATTTACAAAGACTTTAGATGGGGCCCCAATCCTTTCTGGCTTATAAGGTCTCAGTTGAGAAGTCTGCAGTCAGCCTGATGGGTTTTCCTTTTTAAGTTACTTGATGTTCTCACCTTACAGCTCACAGGAGTTCCTCTTTCATGTTGACTTTGGCCTATCTGATGACTGTGTATCTTGGAGATTGCCTCTTTGCAGTGAGTCTCCCCGGTGTTCATTGAGCTTCTTGGATGAAGTTGGATGTCTAAATGTCTAGCAAGACCAGAGAAGTTCTCCTTGACTATTCCCTCAAAAGAATATAGACAAATGGCCAATAAACATAGGGGAAAAAACTGCTCAGGCCAGACGCAGCGGCTCACGTCTGTAATCCTAGCACTCTAGGAGGCCAAGGCGAGAGGATTGCTCAAGGTCAGGAGTTCGAGACCAGCCTGAGCAAGAGTGAGACCCCATCTCTACTAAAAAAAAAGAAAAAAGAAAAAAGAAAGAAATTAGCTATACAACTAAAAATATATAGAAAAAATTAGCCGGGCATGGTGGTGCATGTCTATAGTCCCAGCTACTCAGGAGGCTGAGGCAGAAGGATTTCTTGAGCCCGGAAGTTTAAGGTTCCTGTGAGGTAGGCTGATGCCACGGCACTCTAGCCTGGGCAACAGAGCGAGACTCTGTCTCTAAAAAAAAGGAACTCTACCAAAAGGACCCGGTTTTTTGTTGGGAGCTTAGCTACCTCCCCACATTTTATGTGTAATGTCTTGATTTACATGGACTCACACAGGTTATTGTTTTATAATGTCTTGTTAAGCTGGACACTTGTTTTCTATGTACCTTTCTACTTGTTTCTTTTATATTTCTTAACTATAAAATAAACTGAGGCTCAGAAAGTTAGAGAAACTAGTGATAGTGGCAAAGCTAGTCAATGACAAGGTGAGGATTTGGTCACAGTCTTGCCTGCTTTGAAGCATATACCTTTTAAAATATATTTTATGGATAATATATTTTTTAAAAATGATGCTTATCAAAAATGTATATGACAGATTTCTGTACAAAACTAATCAAAATCTTCACACATCAGATCCATGAGTACTTTAGAGGTGATTTTGAAGCACAGTGGAGTTTGGAAACAATTGCATTGAATCATACCTTCCTCTTCTGAAGAGAGAACAACTTGTTTTCATATTTCCCACTGAAGGTCTCCTATCTTTCTCTTTATTCCGGAAAGGAAAGCTATTTTGCTGGTTTAAAGAAAAAGGAGTGACTAAAGCTCCTGAAGCCAAAAGTAGGTGTTGGGAACAAAGGAAAGACTGTGTCTCAGAGTCTCAGGAAGAGTGAGACGAGACAGCTAAGAGGACAAACAGAAGAGACTCAGGTTGTGTGCCCAGACAGCTTGTCAGCTGTTTGGTTCCAGCGTGAGACTCTCTTACCTACCTTCCTCTACAGTGCAGTGTTTCTGAGTCAAAGGAAGAAGCAAACTTCTTATGAATTTTGTGTTTATTTTCATATGTCCCCTTGATGTTTAATAATGTCTCCTTGAATGTTCTAGTTTAGCTGAGCTTTTCTAAAGGTAACTACAGAAAGAACTGTCAAGGGACAAAACTAAATCAAGAAGATTCTCAAATGTTCTCTTCCTTCCTCCCATGAAAGAGGACTCTGACTTGGTCCAGTGGGTGCCTTCCCCTTTGTCTGCCCTACAGACAGATGCGCGTGTGTGTGTGTGTGTGTGTGTGTGCGCGCGTCTGTGCATGGTGTAGAATCTGGAGGAAAGGATATGGAAGGGGAAATGAAGAGTGTGGGATACACCTGGAGGTGAATCATTTGAAAGAAGTATGGGAGCAGGTGAAATGCATGCATATATAAATGAGAGATCAAAAAGGAGATTGAGAAAAGCGAGTGAAGAATTCAAGGTGATTTGAATTTGCATCTTGGGTAAGTTTCTGTGATCACAAAACCACTGTGAGATCAGGCCACATGGGCACAGTTTTATAAGCATTACAAAATGTGCAGCAAACTGCATCCGGAGCTTAAAAGGGTTATCAGTGTACCCCCAAGAGGACTGTGAGGTGCTCTGGTGGCACAAGTAATTGATGAGAAAACACCAACACAGGGCTACAGAGCTGTGACTGCTGGCTCTGCCTCCCTCTGCTCGCCCATGGATGCTGCAGCCCAAGCTCAGTCCAGTGGTTCTTCCAACTGTAGTAATGCTCACCGTGACTTTCCTTTCCGAATCTGTGAACTGTTTGGCTTTGAGTTTGAAAGCGGGCCAACAAGATAACATCTCCACTTTGTAGAACTACTGCTTACACTAAACGATCTGAGTGAAGGCATCTTTTCACAGTGACCAAATTATGTCTTGTTTTAAATAACTGTAGTAGCATATGCTGGGTATTGTGCTCACAGCAAAAAGAACAGAACAATTTCTTCTTTATTTCTAGAGCACTAGTACAAAAGCATAAGCAAACATTTCAGAGGATGAATTTTATACTCTTAGATGTAGCCTATATATTTGTTCAAAGGGACCATATTTTACAAATGTAGGCTTTTTCTGAAAAGTAAAGCCAACCCATGTATTAATAGTATTCTTCTCCCATCTGAAAGTGATTCAGGGTTAATAATAATAACACCTAACATTTGTAGAGCACTTTATAGTTTACAAAACTTTTCATGAATATTCTCAGATATGATCACCATCTCAACTGTGTGACGTCGATTTTGTGATTCCAACCACACTAAGGAAGAACCTGACTGCAGGACCTGAAGGCCCTTGGCTGAAGATACTTGTCTACTGAGTGTGATGGTTGGGCAAGACCCAGTTCTTCAGACTCCAGGTTCTCAATGCCCTTAGCTCTAGTACAGCTGCCTGTACACATGCACACACACACACATACACACACACACACGCCCACACATACACACACACACAGAGCTATTTTTCAGGTACATAGCACTGAGAGTCTTTTCAATGCCTGCCACATATCTTAACATTTGTTTGACTGAAATGGTGACCAACCTAGGTACACCAAAATGTCAGTTAGGACCAAGAGACTTCAACCAGGCAAAAAGATTTGGGCATTTTTGATTTCTTGAAACTAGAACGGCCATAAAACACAATTACCATTTCAAATATGATGGTTGACCACCCGTCATCTTGTCTTCAGTTCAATGGAAGGTCATTTCAGAGAGAACATTATCTTTTCTATTTCTTGAGGCACTTACTGCTGCTGCTCATGATGCAGTGAATAGGTTTGGCAGACCCAGGGCTCGGGTCCAGCTTTACCTCAAGCTGCATCTCCTTAGCAGAGGAGCATAATATTCTTGAAGATCAGTTTCCTGATCTGTGAAATGAAGGAAATAGTATCCCTCCTGCATATTCCCAGGAGTATTGTGTAAGACAAATTAGATAAATTAGCACATGTCAGACTGTCTTTCAATTAAAACGTATTGTACAAATTTGACGCACGAAATGCATTCTGGGTGGCCGTATGTGACTCTTTGTGCTTCATTATGAATATTTTAATATAAGGATTTGTTTTAAAATCTAAAAAAAATTGATCATGAAAAGAGCAATCTATCTTGAAATAACACAAAATTCCCTTTCATAATTCAAATGAAAAAACTGGGTGGGCATTGTCATCACTGTATAGGCTATAAGTTTTAAATTCTTATTTTAAAATGTAAGATTTTATGTAAGGTTTATAGTCAATAGTTTATGAAATTTCCTGGCATTTAACTGATTTTGGAACTCTTGTTTATTATTTGAATCCTACGGCTTCCTTTTTGTTTGGTTGTCTTCTTACTTAAGTATACATTTAATAGTTGTTTTAAGGAGAGTCTGTGTGGGTGGTAAATTCTTCTGGTAACAGGAAATATGAACATTCTTTATTTTTTCTTAACTCACACATGATAGCTTATCTGTGTGTATGGTTTATAGTTGTTTTCCTTCAGCACTTTAAGTATATTATTCCATTGTATTCTCACATCAGTCATCGCTGATGTCTCTTGTTGATTTAATAGGTCATTCTGGGGTTGGTAATACAGTTTCTCTCAAGTGTCTTTTAAGATTTTTCTCTTTATTTAATATTCTGCAACTTCACCACTGTTTGCCTATGCATCCATTTGTTTTCATTCATTCTGCTGAGTACCCTGAGTATACTTTTGATCTAGAAAATTTCCAGCAATTACTTCTTCAAATTTCATTGTTCCAACATTTCATCCATTCTGCATTTATTGAACAGTTATCGCATGAATGTGGAAGCCTTACTATGTATTCGTAGCGCTTCGTAGGTGATTTTAAAAACTTTTGTTTCTTCTGGTTTACCACAGTCTTTCTCTGGCCCATTCTGGTTGACTCTCCCAATACTCTTTTCTAAGTGACTAACTGCCGCTGAGACTCTGCCCAGTCTAGAGCCTATACCACACTGCCATTGCCCCCTTCTGGAAAACCCAAGGCTTTAGCCCCACTCACTCTTTAGTATTTCCATTCCAATCTTATTTGGAATACGTTTGTCCTTTTAAGTCCAGAAACCAAGTCCTTTTGGCTTGAACTTTGAATATATTATTGGTTACTGCTTTGTGTTCAAAGCAGAAAATATGCTTAGAGAATTAACTAAATATATCAGTTTGTATGTCTTATAATTGTTCTTTAAAGTTGTATGCTATAAAAACTTGGTTGAATATTTAGCATTCTATAGTACTAATGTACATTATCTACATATCCTTGCCTATAAGAATGGAAACAGGTCACATAAATATTGAATGCAAGGTCAAAAACACCTTAAGACATATGGAGATAAAGTTACTAAAATACTTAATTATTTTATTTCAGCAGATTTCATAATGAATCATTACAGTAACCATCACACTAAAAATGAGTACTGAATTTTTTATCTTGTTCACATTCTTTTTTTATAATATTAAAAATTTATTCAGAAAACAAGACTAAGTTCCTAAAATAAAACATGTGCTTCTAAAATTACTTCAATGCCTGTAGAATATTGTCTGTCCTCTTTATTACATTTTATTATAATTTGTTATTTTTAAGGTGGCATCTTTCAGTGGTTATAAGTTATTACAAATCCTTTCCCTAACGTTATTTTTTAAAAAATGGAGCTTTGTCACTGTAAATCATCACTAATGATTGCTGCCTGACTATATAAAACTGACAACTTTATTTTTTAACAGTGGCGTCTTCTGTTTATTTGCATTGCATCAAATAAATTGGCAAGCACAAGACAATTTGTTAAATGACCTGTCAAGACAGAGACACTTTTGCGTACAAAATTTTGCTTCTTGATATTTACATTTCTACGAAATTATATTGTTAACGTTACCCTCGGTTTTTATAGTCCACCATTCTGAATAGGGAAAGGGAAGATAAAATGTTTAACAAATCCTTAAAACTCTTTGGTTCGTGCTAGTTGAGACAAAACATTAGTAATCCCTTAAACTTAAGTGGTAATAACCAACAGTAATCTTACTTCAGAGTCATCACTTTGATGAGCAATGTGTGGTCCATAAAACAGATGAGTGGAGCAGCAACAATCACCTTGTTGGCCATAATTGATTATTTGTTTGTTCATTCATTCATTCTCCAGATATCTATTATACTAGGTGGCTATATGTAGCCAGCACTGTTTTAGGAACTAAGAACTGCAAAAGTGAACAGAACGGACTCCGAATTTCTACTCTCACGGAGTTTCCAGGCCAATAGGAGAAACGTATTAAAGACATAATCTCATAAATGGTTATGCAGCTACTATTGTGATAACAGCAATCACAGGATAAATACAGGGAGTAGCTGAGAGAGGTTGTCATACGCTCGAGGACTTGAACAAGATAAGAAGAGACAAGATGAGTAGAAGCAAGGGAGAGGAGTGATAGACTAAAGAGTAGCACTGCATAACCCAAAGCCATAGATGACAAGGGCTTGGTGCAGTGGAATGTCAGAGGTGTGGGAGGACAGCGGCCCTGGCAAGGAGCCAGAACTGTGACCTTGAGGCTAGAGATGCACCAGATTGCAGAGGTCTCCATGGCTCATGTTAATGATTTTGAGCTTTATTCAATACAGTGTGTAATGGAATGAGTTGACTGTCAATCACAGTGTAGTTGTTTCCCCTTATCCAAGGGGATAAGTTCCAAGGCCCCCAGTGGGTACCGGAAACCACAAGTAGCAGCAAATTCTATTAATATACAGTGAGTCCTCACTTAATGTCATGGATAGGTTCTTACAAATTGTGACTTTAAGCAAAACAAAGTACTAAGAAACCAGTTTTACCATATGTTGACTGATATAAACAAAAGTTAAGTTCCTATGGCATAAAAACGTCACTAACCTTCTAAACAAAGACTTAAAACACTTCCAATATTAAACATTGAAATAAATATGAGCTATGCTTACATTTAAGAAAGACTAATAAAAACAATCTGGGCACGATGGCGTGCACCTGTTGTCCCAGCTACTCGAGCAGCTGAGGCAGGAGGATCGCTTGAGCCTGGAAGTTTGAGGCTATCGTGCAGGATGGTGGCCCCTGTGAATAGCTTCTGTACTCCAGCCTGGGCAACATAGCAAGATCCCACCCCACCCCCCACCAAAACAAAAGACTAATAAGAACAGGTAAGGTAATTACTTAGCCAACCTTTGATGTATTAGTGAGTAATGTAGGTTGTGGTGGTGAGGGGTTAAATCAAGGAATAAATGTTTGCAGAGTGAAAATTGCATGAAGCACCTCCTCCCACCATGCAGCTCAAAAACAAACACTAACAGATATGGCAGGCTCCCTGAGCGCTTTCCTACCTCATCATTTACTGTCCTGTATTTGTATGATTATTGCAAACTTGAGTTTTTATTTCATAATGATTTGCATTCATTCTTTCATTTTCCAACCTGCTCTTTGCAGTTCAGGGTCTCTGGTGGCAGAGCCCCTGCCAGCAGCTCAGGGCTCAAGACGGGACCCACCCCGGCGGGGCTGCCATCCGGTTGCAGGGCGCACTCACACACATCCACACTCACACTGTAGAGTGACACCATGTAGACACATCCATCCACCTACTGTGCGCAGCTTTGGGATGTGGGAGGAACCCGGGTTACCTGGAGAAACCCAAGCAGAAACAGGGAAAACCTGCAGACTCCACACAGACAGTGGCTGCAATCAGGAATTAAGCTTTTTTTTCTTATCAGCATTGTAATGAAACAACATTATCTGAGGACCTGCTGTATATGTTGTTTTGATCTCACAACTGACAGGGCAACTCTGTGACTAATGGGGCAGGGAATGCAGACAGCATTGAGACGCTGCTCAAAGGGAGGATTCGTACCCCAGGAGTGACTCAGCAGGAGGTGTTCATCATGCTGCTCAGGACACACAATTGAAAACTGATGAATGGGTCATTTCTGGAATTTTCCATTTAATATTTTCAGACTGCTGTTGATCGTGGGTAACTAAAAACAGGGAAAGTGAAGCTTAGGATAAAGGGAAGCTACTATAGTTCCCAATCCCGGCCGATCATTCAAATCACTTGGGGATTCTTCAGCTGTATACATTTCAGGGCCCAGAATGGATTCATCTTGAAATAAGAGCTTCCTGGCTCAGGGGCTTTGCATTTTTTTTTTTCGTTTGCTGAATTCAGGATCCACTTGTGATTGTTCCATTCTACTACCTTGCTCCCTTCCATATTCTTGGTTACTAAGCAACCCAAGGAATGAGAAGCTTCTTCAGTTGACACTGATTTCTCCATTATCTCTTTTAATAATTGCTATCTGCTAATATATAATATTTCCAAATTTCACTATTTGCTTTCCAGGCCTGTTGCAAACAACAGGCTTGCAAATTCTTATCACTTGCTAATTACATATATAATTTCATTATTTTACTCATATGTATGTAAATAGTGAGCACTCTTCTGAAAAGTAGTTTTATACAATGGAAAAGAACTTGGACTCCGAAGACAAACTGCCAGTAATCTAAGTATTGAGACGATGAGCAAGTTCATAAATCATAGAGTGCCACTTTCTTTATCTATAAAATAGGGATACTGATTGCCCTGAATTCATTGAGTTATTGGAATGATTTAGTGAGTAATTATAAGTGCTTAGAACAATGACTTGCATGTAAAAAATTGTCTATAAGTACCTTTCACATACTTACAGTTGTAAAATTTATAGGTATAAATGTGTTAAAAATATATTTTTCTTTTATAACCAAAGCTAATACTGATTATTAGTCATAAAGTAATTACTCAAACTATTTTTTGGATAATGACGTTGAAATGAGAAAAGTGGACACAGAAATATTTTGAGAAGAGTTTATGCAGTTCTATGTCTTAATTGTTTACAGCATATTCAAAAAATAAGGAATGAACAAGGAGTGCTGGAAAACATAATATTCTTTAAAAAGTAGACTAAGTTTTGGGTTACAGCTAAGATCAATTACCATGTGTCTTTGCTTCTTGTTTATCAAATATTTTAAAATAGTTGAATATAGATCTTCTAGGACATTTTCAATGGAAATTCTATGTTGTATGCACAGCTTTTTGAAGACAAAATTCATTATAAGCAAAGCTTTAAAGGAATCAAATTCTAATATGCAATTTCACTTTTATATATTTTTTCTACTTTTCATTAAATGTACTGAAGATTATTTCATTTCAGTGTCATGCAACCTTCACCTCGTCTCTTTTATATTATAAGAATGTGAGGTTATTTAAATGTAAATTTGTGAAACTATTATTTAATAGCAATATATTCAGATGTAAAACAAAATAGACATAGTTATGGGAATTCTGAATTCATTTTGCAACATATATTTAACAAAATTACTTTTGAATAAAAGTTTTAAGCCAACAGAAATATGATAAAAATTTTACACTTCTAGTCATATTAGTAAATTGTAAGATGTACCAACAATTTCATAGTAGTTTTATGTGGAGAGAATGATTTCTATATTATATACTCACTTCCATATTCCAGAAAAGATAACAGATTAAAAGAAAGCATATATATATATATATATTTTTTTTTTTTTTAGACAGAGTCTCACCCTGTTGCCTGGGCTAGAGTACCGTGGTGTCATCCTAGCTCACAGCAACCTCAAACTCCTGGGCTCAAGTGATCCTTCTGCCTCAGCCTCCTGAGTAGCTGGGACTACAGGCATGCGTCACCATGCCCGGCTAATTTTTTCTGTATATTTTTAGTTGTCCAGCTAATTTCTTTC
>CAUYSK010001001.1:0-10727 GCA_963575035.1 Avahi laniger
TAATAAAAGGCAAATAACACATCACCATACAGCAGGAAGAGAGATATAATGATTTAAGATACCACATTAATTGATCCGACAAGGGAAGGACTAGGTGGTCAATAAATGAATAGGGGAAACCCATTTTCTTCAAGAATAAGAGAGCAAATGACTTATAAAGTAATAAAGCCTTATAAAGTAATTAAGATTTTTAGAGGTAAAAAAACGGTATCAAATATTCTAGGGAGAAGTAAGATAGGACCAAAAGCACAGAGGTACAAAAGTATATGTACATAAGGAAAGTAATTCAATATGATTTTGAATGACGGGGCCCAGGGAGAAATGAAAGGTTTGATGGATGAGAGAGAAACATGAAAGGTGGCTTGGGGCCAGATTTATAATTTAAATGTATTTAAGCAATTATTAGATGAGGTAATGAAGTGTGTGATATAAAAGTAACCTGAATGTCCTTAGGCCCCTTTAACTTACAGGTACAAAGGAGACCCTATTTAAAAAATCCTCTAGTCCTGAGAGTGCTTTGTTTCCTGCTGTTCCTGGAAGCGAAGAATGCTCCCACAGCAATGGGCTGCATAAGCAGGGGAGTGTGCAGTGTTATGAGAATAAGGAATGGGGTTGCCTAACCCAGGTCTGGAAGACGACAACTGGCCAGAAAAAAATTTCCTGGGAAAACTGATGTCTGACATGTCTTATAAGAGTAAGAAGAAATTAATAGAGTGAAGACAAAGGAAAGAACATTTGAGACAACAGAGATCCAATTATTTATGTTCTTAAATATGACACTAAAGAATGTAGATTTTATTCTTTAATCATTGGGGAACCATAGGATTTCTAAATAACCAATTGAATGATTAGATCTAAGCTTTAAAAAGAAAATTTTGGCAGCTTTGGAAAAGACAATTTAGCCTGAAACTAGTCTGGGAACTTGATAAAAGCACAGATAGTGAAAGGGTGGAGAAATTGATTCAAGGGAAACCAATAATCAAAAATGAAAGGGAATTAAAGTGTACGGGTGAAGTAGAGTGAACAAGATCGCAGCTGAGGTTTCTCTCTTGACTGGGAAGAAAGTAATGCCTTTATGACAGAAAATACAGGAGGACTGAAACTTATTATTTCTTCTCTTATTTGGAAGGTCAAAGAATAAAGAGAATGTGTTTACTTATCTCATAGGATGCCCTGGTAGACTGAATGCAGGGAAAGCTCATGGAGGAAAAAGAAACATTAGGGAAAAGCCATCCATTAACACTTTAAAATACTATCTTTTCACATCTGTTTTTAGGGTGAAATGTTGACTAACCCATTAATATCTTAATTGATGTACTATTTGGTATGAAAAGGTTTTACTACCTTTTATTTACAAATTAAAATTAAAAATAGAAAAAGAGTTTTCTTCACTAGTGGTTAGCAATAATTTTATCAATAATTTTAACAGCCTTGGAAAAGAAAAAAATGGAATTTTGCATCTGTATCTGGATGTAACACTAAGCCCTCTAGATTCATGTCATAAAACAAAAGCAATGTTCGGAGGCAAACAACGGTTAGCAAACTCTTTCTATAAAGGGCCAGACAATAAATATTTTAGATTTTGTGGGCCATACAGTCTCTGTCACAGCCACCCAGCACTACTCTTGTAGGCAAAAACAGCTGTAGATGATATATGACTGCATTCTAATAAAACTTTATTTATAAAACCATGTGGCGGGCTGTATGTGACCCACAGGCTGTAGTCATCTGACTTCTTCTCTGACCTAACAAGTTAGCTTTCTCTGTCCCATTCAATGCTTGACACAACTTTGGGATTGAAAAAAAATCACATAAGAGTCTATAGATATCCAAGATTTAAGTTACATGTGGATTTTAGCTTAAGGTCTTCCAGATTGATTGTTAAAAAACAAAAAATAACTCTGACACCTTCACTTTTCTTTTTATCTCCTAATGATTCTCGGTTGCATTTTTTTTTTACTACTTCTACTGAAGCTCTCAGACAGATATATTAGACTGGATCGTAATGGAAAATAGAATCTTCTTCTTTATCAGAAATCGAAAATGTAGCAAGAATTTAGGGAGTGACGGCGCTTCTTAGAATCCATCAACTTGTTGATATCCTTAAGGCCACCTTGGGTATGACATCAATATCTTACTAGAGCTTATTAATGCTCACAGAAAATTCAGAGTCACTAAATATGAATCAAAAGACCACAGAGACCTAAAAACACATAGGTAATAATTCCTGCCACCTAAAGTTAGTCACCTCTTTGTGGCAGTTGCTTGGACTTTTACATCATCAAAGAATGAGATCTCTGTAAATTAAAGCCTAAATATGAACTAATATTCTACAAAAAATATTAAGTTCACAGGAAAATATAATGGCAGAATTAATACATGTACGTTTAGTCAGAGGCCTATGTATAAGCAAAATTTCTAGTATTTTCTTGGTTCTCACTAAAATATTCTCTGAAAATAATACAACTTATATCTCAAAGCAAATACGGAGCTGGGAGAGACATTAAAGAATATCTTATCAAATCAACTCATTTTACAAACAAGTAAATTGAGTCTTGGGCTTGCTAAATGACTTAAACAATTTCATGGACAATTCATAGTTAAGTAAAAAAGTCCTGACTAATACTCCTGGTTAAAAAATTATCATTTTGGGTTTTTTTTTCTTTTTTTTTATATGTTTCATCAGAATGCCTGTGAATGAAGCGGTACAGGAAAGCATTAGCTTCTCTGGGCCCAGTTGATGTATTTCAGTATGAAGTACTGTTCTATATTTGGGAATGCAGTGATAAAATCAAGCCTCTCCCCTCATGCAGTTTGCACAGACATTAAGCACCAATATAGTGCTTGCTATTAATATGTGCCAGGCACTGTTTTATATGTGTTATGTATTACAGTTCACTTAATTCTCACCATAAAGAGCTAGGAAAGAGACTTTTCCAGTTTAAAGGAAATCGAGCCAAAGAAAAGGAAAAAGTACAATAGTTTCCACTCCCTTATTCTCAGAGGAATATGTTCCAAGAACCCCAGTGGACGCTTGAAACTTAGGATAGTACCAAATCCTACATTTACTATGTTTTACTATCTGATAACCGAGATGGCTACTACGTGACTAATAAGGTGGGTAACACAGACAACATGGATACTGCGGACAAAGGGATGATTCATGTCCCAGATGGGATGGAGAGGATGGTGCAAGAGTCCATCATATTACTCAGAATGGCATGCAATTTAGAACTTATGAGTTGTTTATTTCTGGAATTTTTCACTTAATATTTTTAGACTGTGGTTAACCACAGGTAACGGAAACTGAGTAAAGTGAGATTGTGGATAATGGGGTACTAATGCAATTCTAAGATAAAAATTTAATGAGTTCCCCCAAGGGAATAATACTAATAATTAAATTTTGCAAGGGACCTTAGAGAGCTGTAGTCCTGTGACTTTTAACCAATACCACAAAGTTGGTGGGATGACTACAGATTTTTATATTATTGTTATTCCTCTGAAAATACTTAAAAATACTCAGTTTTTACAAATAAATCCATTCCCCAACAAATTCAGCACAATTCTTAAACAAAGTTTGTGATATTGTTAATAGCAAAAAATTAACCATTTGTTAAAAGTGTGTTTTACTAATCATATTAGCTTACACATGACAAATTTCAGAGAACCTAGGAAGACGGAGGTAGAGGTAACATTTAATTGTAGTGAGCTATTCTCTACCTATAAATGAAGAGACTGTTTAGGGCATTCGGTACCTTTTCTCCAAATACCAAAAGATGTTCACTGATAGTTCTAAAACCATATATATATGATTTTCTGTCTTGAAATCATGGAACTATAGAGAACTATTATCTACAATATTATAGATAATACTGTAATTAGCTATATCTATAGATTATCTATTATAGATATTATCTATAATATAGATATTATAATATAGATATAATATATTATAATATAATATAGATATTATAATATAGATAATATAGATATTATAGATCTATATGTGATTTTCTGTCTTAAAATCACAACTAGAAATGATAATAAAAAGATAACTATAGGGAACTGTTATCTATAATATTATAGATAATATATTATAGATATTATAGATTATTATATTATTATAGATATTATCTATAATATTATAGGTAACATCTATAAATAGATATAATAGATAATCTATAGATATAGCTAATTATAATATTATCTATATTATCTACTATTATCTACATAATAGTTTTCTATAGTTCCAAAACAAAAAGTAAAATACAAGCTCTTTCTCCCATCTTTTAGATTTCTGAGAATAGATTTACTGAACAGTCATCACACTTTTCAGGCCCCATGTAATACTCAATGCTGGTAAAAAACTGCTATGGCTAGAAGGTATTTGTGAAAACTAGATTTATTATTGAAAAAAAGATTATGCAGTTTTAGAGTATGAAGGTTTTATACACATTATACATTATTCAATTACTATATTTTAAAAAGTTAAAGGACAAATATAGCAATGTTTGAGGAAATGCTAAAATTTCTACAGCACCTATGTTGCAATGAATAAAATATTTTTGAAAAGATTTGTACGTTCCATGAATTCTAAATGAAATAATAGATTGTCTTTTGTCAACGTAGTAGCTTAAGGTAATTAGAAGTTTGGACAGTAGACTCTCCCTGTACTCTGAATGCAGCTTCCAGGCTAATAATCAGATCAAACTATTATGTCAATATACTTATTTTGTTTGGTTGTTTTTGAGAGGAGAAATAATCAAAAGCAACTCCGAATAAAATCTCATACAGCTGGGAATGAGCTTCATGGATTTTCTTACGAAGCAACAGTACTTTGGTCTTTGAATATGAGCTCTTTTTGTTGTTGTTAGGTTGCTACATAGTTCCTCTCTTTCTCTTTCCTAATAATAAATTCTAGTTTTTCCTGTGTCTTTCACTGACATTTCTCTCTCCCATTTCTCTACAAAGTTAAATTTTTGACTCTTGTTTATCTTCACTGTCAGACGATCCTGTGGTTGATGAATATACATAGATATTACTTTTTCATGCTACCTATTCCCCTCAGAATTCAGTCTTCTGGGATCATTTTATTGGTGGGAACTTATTATTTGTATCTAGTAATTAAATTGTCAAATTTTCCCTTAGTTGAATTCAATGTAGAAATATATAGAATAATTCACAACAATAATTTGTATGAGTACACTGCTATGATAATTCCTAGGATAGTAAAAAGAGTCACGTAATGAAAACATTCTATATGCTTTAATATCCAAGAAAGTATTTCTACATAATGAACTAGGAATTTACCATAAAAATAAATAAATTGTTATTATTTTTAAAGAAAAAGGGGAGAAATATTAAGTCAATTGATTGCAGAATTGAGAATACTTCAGGATTTATTTGGCCATTTCAAAATTCATGTTTTTAAAAAACAAACCAAAAAAAATATTGTTAAGCCCATCTACCATTTATTTACTCTTGAGATCTCAATGCATCAATCTCAAACCTGAGGAATTAGTGGTGAGGCATAAACAAAGAACACTCCAAAAACAACTAATTCCCTTCATTATATTAGCCCTGGTGCATGTGGCATAATAATCACATGTGCTGAATTAATTGAACTAGAGATTATGTCAACACATTGTAGGGGAAATAGCTACTTAATTTTTCTATTATTTCAACATAAAAGTCCAGTAATGATCAAATTGTAAAAGAGTGATTTATAGTTCTCAGAATCCTTCTACATCCAAGGAAGACAGACTAACTGCTATGCATGCTGCATAATAGCTAAAGAACTGGGTAGGGGTTGCAATACTGCTTGTCAGAATTCCTATCTTGATACTTGACCATATCCTTGCTTATACTTGTCCTGGCTAGGAAAAAGGTAATGTCTGAAAATACCATGTAAAACATTTACACCGAAATGGTAATAAGCATTTGAGTGGCACTTTGCAGATTTCAAACTGCTTTGACATATGTGTGATCTCATTTGAGTCACCCTAAGAACAGCTGGTATCACTATTTCCAATATAAAATTGAGGAAAGTGTGCCTTGTGGAGGTGAGATAATTTTTCCAAGGTCACACAGGTAGTAGGTGGAAATGTCAAAATTCATAACCAGTGACTGTAAATTCCATATTCTTTCTGAGATAGCAAGCTGCTTCCTAAGGTAAGAGGGTACACACTTGGCAGGGATCATTCATACTTTCTTGATCCAGCTATCCAAGTCTTGTCTTTTATTCATTGCTTGCTGTGGCTTCTCTGTCATTTGCGTATTTTAACTAATCAGAATTTTAGATGGACTATTTGGTGATTTATACTGATAGTTCCTTGCCATTCTTCTTCACTTCAGCACCCCAGTCATTCGGTATCTTTGATTGCCTTATGTCCATCTTGTTTACTTCTAATTAGGCTGATATTAACAATTGAAGCAATTATCTTGAGGACAGTGTTAACCTCAATCCCCTTTTTTTGGCATAGCTAACAACACTGACTAATGATACAAAATGTTTTTGGCATCCAAAGCTCCTATCCTAATTTGGCATCAGTACCCAATTTAAATTGCATAGGTTTTGACACTACCTATTAATTTATGATCTTAGAGTAACAGTGTTACAGTCACAAATGATTTGGACAATGTATTCTGTAGCGTCTAAGAAGATTTCGAGTTATATATGTAATCAACTGCAATGTTATATTATTCTATTGATTTTGCTCTTGACTTGTATGTTTTTAATATCATAGCCTTTTATATTTAGTGGTTTTACATTTTAGTTAAATATTCATTGGACATTAGTTTTCATATCAAAAGAGCTAATTTTGAATTTTTAAATGCATTTTAATTTCCTGTGGTCAGATATTCTGAATACCACAGAATATTAGTTCTATTACTAATATCATTTACTAATATCTTTACTAATATCATTCTATTAGTAAAGCTCTGTGTAGATGCTTAAAAAGGGCACTTTAATGCCCATAAACAAATAGCACTTTCAGAATTTAGACACGAATTACTTTATATTTAGGTACATATGCCCATAAAAAGTTGTTTTAAAATACTTTAATTAAGTATATCTTAATTTTAATTAAGAATATCTTGAAAGATATTCATATTCAACTTTGCATCCTAAAAAATTTAAAGTCACCGGAAGATATTTTGGTACATGCACCCACAGACATGTACATGCAGGAGGATCTCGTCATGCCAGAAGTGAAATTATTTTTAACTTAGGGGAAACATCAAATGGTTTATATGAAGTGCTGACGAGCTAAAGTATGTCCACAGGAAGACAACAAAGGAAGGTGAGGAGGCTCTGAGATCCACATACCGTAAGGAAAGTTTAAACAAACTTGAGGCAGGTTAGCCTAAAGAAGAAAAGAATTGAGGGTTACATGATTGCGATTTTTAAATATTTTCATGAAGAATGACTTGTTCTGCTTTCTTCTAGAAACAGAAAGAAAAGGAAAATATTACGGAGAATGACATTTCAATATAATATAAGGAAGAACTTTCTGGCACTCAATCTGCCCCCCATCTCCAAAAAATTATCCATTAATATATTAAATAAATTAATCGAATCTACACCACTATCTGATAGAAATACAATGGAAAGGAACTCTATATGGTTAAAATGGTTTGGTTAGAGTCCTTTCTAAATATAATGCTTCTAACTAGCAACTTTGGAAGATTTGTCTGCTATTTATGTCAATAATTTGGTTCAAGTTTCTCTCAATGGAAGCATATTAATTCAAGCAAGGATCACCTTTTATAATTATTAGAATATAAAATGTCACTGTTCTTTTGATGGAAAATGACTACCACTATCTTGCAGAGGACAGAATGACACAAAACGAAATGAGCCTCCTCTCACTTCCCACACACCCTGACAGCCCCGATTGGGAAAAGGCAGAGTCTTTAATAATACTATTCCTCTCCAGGGAATTTTTAAGAGTCCACTTTAAATTCCTTTATTAAAACATATATGCATTACATTTTCATAGTATTGTTTTTGTGAATGATAGATCCTATTTTTCTTCTTTGTTTCCTTCAGGAAGACCCATCACTATTTAGAAACAACGACAAAAAGCAAGGAAGGAAAGAAAAATACTTCTGCTACTCAAAATGTCACTACATACTAAAAGCAATATTCCACTAGGAAAAACGTGTGTTCTTTTTAATTCTAGGGGATTTTCATGGGATTTGACATCTTTCCCTATCTCCATAGGGAGCATGTAATATGATTTCCTAAAAGAGCAATCTGGAATGAATATTTTAATCCTCCTCTGGAGGGCAGAATTTATAGCACTATTGATAAAGTGATCAGCATTCTAATGGCATCTGTTTTTTTCTTTCTTTAACTTTTAAATCATGACTCTAAAGGCTTTTATAGATGCTTTCAAGTTCTCCTTCTTGAGAAATTAGTTAGAAAGAAAAATTATACTCATTTACGTAAGGAAAACTATCCATTGTCTCTTCATAAGAATCTTAATAATCAATTTTAATACTGAAGTTTTCATAATAAGAGTAACAGCTATATTGAGTTTTTAATTTAAAAATATTTCCAGCAAATGACATATAGCACTCTTCTGGCTTCTGGGAAATGCATATGCCATACATAATTAATAGCTATGAAAGAAGATTAACAACTTGATATTCACAGCCATGAGCTCTCTTGCCTCCACTTCTCTCATCTGAAATTTGAAATCTATAGCTGATTGGAATCAGGGTGAAAATGAGAGTTCCACGATGGCCTGGTACATAGTAGATACCACACACACACACACACACACACACACACGTGTTAAATGATTGAATTAGCATCTCTGCTTCCTTTCTATTTCCTTCTCAGTGGAGCCGTCAGAAGACTCTGAAAATAGCAACTGCATATAAAAAGATGCTGATCTTTGCACTGAATCATGACATTGAAATCTTGGCCTTTTAATGATCAAACTAACACTCATTTTGTTATCCCAATTATGTACCTTTAAGTCCCAGGAAATCCATGAAATCAAGGACCACTTTCATGTATCAAGAAAAAGAGAGGAATAGATTTTTCTAGGGACCATTCTCTCCCTTACCCTGGACCACAATTTCTCTATTTTACGCATCTGTTATCTCAGTTCCAAAGGTCATTTATAAGTTACACGTCATATATGCCTTTCCAAGCTACCGGAAAAGTACTCTCTCTACAAACTGGAACTCTGGCCTAGTCCCACTGATTGCTAGAAATACAAAAGCCCTCTTCATATCTACGTCTCCTTCAGAGCTTGAGCTTCATTTATATTCACTTCTTTCTTTGAATATACTTCACAGAAGCAATAATTATGTAACTATTATGTGACATATAAATATCTGGTAATATTTTATTAGATGTCTACCTCCTATGGTTAATCATCCTAGGTCTATGGGGGAGACATTGGCAGCTAATAATCACTCTTGTGCATATACCATGTAATATTGCATTATACTCAATGACTTTTCTAGTTTTAATTTTTCTGAGAAAAATCCAATGGTTATAGAAAAAGAATTCAAAATTTATGTGGGTGGTTTTATATCTGGGTTTTCTATTCTGTTCCATTGGTCAATATCTCTATTTTTGTGCCAATACCATGCTGTTTTGGTTACTGTAGCCTTGTAGTATAGCTTAAAGTCTGATAAAGTGATGCCTCCAGATTTGTTCATTTTGCTTAAGGTTGCTTTGGCTATTTGGACTCTTTTGTGGTTCCAAATGAAGTATAGAATTATTTTTTCTAGATCTGCAAAAACTGATGTTGGCATTTTGATGGGGATTGCACTGAATCTGTAAATCACATTTTAACAATGTTGATTTTGCTGATCTATGAGCATCACATGTTTTTCCATTTGTTTACATGCTCTACAATTTCCCTCCTCAGTGATTTGTAGTTCTCTTTGTAGAGATCTTTTACCTCCTTAGTTAAATATATTTCTAGGTATTTTATTTTCTTCGTATCTGACGTGGCCCATTTCTAGGGGCCAAGGAATGAACACGGAGACAAAAAGACATAGACACACATAAAGACGATACATGACTGCAGCCACTACAAAGAAACACAGACACACAAAGACGGTATAAGAGTGTAGCAAAAACTCTTGCTGCAATTTCTTTATTTATAACATAGCCTGTTTGGCAACTGTCCCACCACAATTTCTTTGTTCTCACACTGTCCCGACTCAACATGTCCCTGTTCCTTGTTGTTTCGTCTCTGGAGAGCAGATGTTTGCATCTAAACTCTAGCCCCTCCTGTTTTCAGGGTGAGGGCACCCTGGACTTGCGTGCAAGGCCACAGACACGTTCTTGAGAAAAACAACAAGGAAATGTTCCCAGACGAAGTTGTCCTCTACAGTATCTATTGTAAAAGGTATTGAGTCTTTGATTTATTCTCAAAGACTGACTATTTTTGGTGTACAGGAATGCTACTGATTTGTATACATTGATTATGTAACCTGAGACTTTGATGAATTTATTTATCAATTCCAGGAAGTTCTTGGTGGAATCTTTGGTGTTTTCCACATATAAAATCATATCATCAGCAATATATCATATCATCAGTGATAGTTTGACTTCCTCTTTCCCCATTTGGATACACTTAATTTTCTTCTCTTGCCTGCTTTCCCTGGCTAGGATTTCAAGCACTGTGTTGAATAGAAGTGGTGACAGTGAGCATCCTTGTTCCAGTTTTGAGTGGGAAAGCTTTCAACTTTTC
>CAUYSK010001002.1:0-14116 GCA_963575035.1 Avahi laniger
AATCTCCATGGTAACTCCCACCTTGGAAGGTACCGCCTAACTACTTCCTCTTTCTGCCTTGTTTAAGCCTCTGCCCTACTACCAATAAACGAGACTTGATCACACTCCTGTCTTGTCTCCATTTCTTGTGTCTTGCCTTTCTCATTTCCCACTCCCTCCTCCCAGGTACCCACGAATAACTGGTTCCGCGGGTCGGGACAGGTACACGGGGGTTTACTGAAATGTTTTTCAAAGCTGCTGCATGTTTGGGAACTTTCATCATCAAATGTTGGGGAGCACTCTTTGGGAAAGCCCAGACATCACAACTTTGAGCAAGTAGAACAGGAAAAACCTTCTTTAAATCCTAGTGTTTCCCAACCCAGACCAGAGCTGGGTTGCCCCAGGGCATGTGATTTGGATAATATGATCAGGGCTAAGTAAAAGTTCCTTCAAGCCTGATCCCAGGGACCAGGACCTGGGCCTGCCCCAGCCACATGCTGTGTTCCCTCCCAGCTCCCCTTAGCTTTCCTGTTGCCCGATGCTCCCCCCGCCCATTCAGCCTCCAGCCCTGCTCCTGGCCCCCAGTGCTCCTGTGGTCAGCCCTGCCGACTCACGCCCTCTTCCCTTAGGAGGCATTCCCCTGCACCCCACCCAGCTGCGGGGGGGCCTTCCTGGGGAGGGGCTGGGGTGAGGCTGGGGAGCTAAGCTGTGTTGACAAGGAAGGAGACATCTGGGAAGGGGAGGTGGAAGGGTCCCCCCCCCCATCCCGTTCTCTCTTGAGGGGCCAGGACGGGCCTCTGGTACTCCAGAGCCTGGGGGAAGTCAGGGCGGAAAGGATGGTCGTCTAACTCGAGTAGTTCCAAACACAGAGGCGTGAAGTAAATCACAGACATTCTTCCTATGGAATATTACGTGGGCATGAAAAACCGTATTTACAAAGATGTTTTTCTCAAAATTAAAAAGTCTTCAAGTTATATTCTGGAATGACATAAATCCAGATAAAAAAGTGGATGAGAAACATGATCTCATTTCCTGACAATGCCAAGGGGGAAAACCGGAAAGGAAATGCACTGACACAGCAGTGGCGGGGCTGCGGATTTTGGGTGGTGGGATTATGCGTTATTTAAATTTTCTTTTTTGTGTTTTCCTGCTTTCCAAATTTCTATTGAAATACAAGTGAATATATATTATAACTTATATCGGAAATAACAAATACACTTTTTCACACTGGGAAATCACTCTGTGGAGGTAGTAGTCCTGTGCTCGAATCCGCTTTCACGGGCTAAGTGGGCTCAGCAGGTCCCCTTGGTCAAGGCTGAGAAGTGTCCATTAGGCTGCAGCCACGTGGGAGTGAGCTGCCCAGAGCTGCCACCATACCTTGGCCCCTGCCCACAGGTAGGGCAGCCTGTTGGCCTTGGGTGATGTGGGAGGGCTCATCCTTTCCAGGCTAGGAAAAGGAGGGGGTTAGACAAGAATCAGCAGTAAAAGAAATAAACTCATCAAACAAAGGGTGCTTGGAGCCTCAAATGAGAGTGCTAGAAAGCTTCTGGCCAAGACCCCCTCCCCTGGACAACTGCTCATTGCAGCCACGACTAACCCTCATGCTCTTCACTTAGTTTTTCACCATCATTTTTAATTTCTTTGCCAAAACAATGCAAATTTTTTTGTAAAAGACTTACAAACAGGGAAAACAGAAAAAAACCACACATACTTCTATCACCTGAACATAACCAATGTTACCACTGGTGTACATATTCCCAGTTTTCTCTCTCTTTTACTCAAAATCAGGATTATACTGTAAATTATATTTTATAACCTCTCCCTATCTCTTAATTTTGAAAAATCTCAAACCTATGGAAAAGTTGCAAGTAGTGCAATGAACCTGCACCTAGATTCACCAGCTGTTAACATTTCATCTCCCTCTTTCTCTCTGTCTCTATAGATATCTTCCTGGACCACTTAAAAGTAAGTGTGGGCATCATGACACTCCCCCAGGTTCTTCAGCTGTGTGTCCTGAGAGCAGGCCACCAGGGCTCAGAATGAGAACCTCCTTGTGAGGAAGAGCTGAGCATTCCTGGTCAATCTTTAGTTAGGGACAGTGTCAACGGTCCCCTTCTTCATTTTCCCTCTCCCCTAAGGCTCGTGACACCACATTCCTCTCTGTTCCTCTCCTGGTCAATGTGCACACTGCCCTCCACGAGACACTGCCAGCCACCCAACGACCCACCACAGCACTGGACACAGAAATGCAGGCACGAGACGGAAAGCAAAGAGGAGCTGGGTGCCACCCTGTGGTGGCATTTAGGATTTTCCCAGGCATGGACTTGGATTAACAGGGAGGGGACGCGTCATCCTTGTCGCACCCACCATTTATTGAGCAGCCACCCCGTGCCTGGCACTTTACATGTGCTGTCTCCCTTAAAACCCACAAGCCCTAAAAACGAGGCATCATTAAAATGGCCAGTACTCAGCTGGGCACATCTTGGGGAGAATTACATATTTTTGAATGACTGAGGAGACTGAGTCTCCGAGAGGTTGAGTGACTCACCCAAGGCCCCACAGTAAGTGGGACCCTGAGAACTAAGCCCCGGTCTGTTTGGCTCCAGACCCGCATATCTTACCCGTTCTACTTCACTCCTCCCTGCAGGAAGAGTCTAGACGGAGAAAGGGGGAACAGTCGTGAAGGGGCGTGTGGCCACTGAAGAGCTCGCAGAATCTCAGAGCTTACGCACATAAGGATGAGGTGGCCCTGGAAGGACAGGGAACTGCCAACGTCGCCCAGCTCTGTGGCGGCAGGTCTGGGGCTAGGATCCGGGTCCACTGATAACCCCAGTCTGCCCTACATGTGTGGTCAGATCACAGGGGAATTGTCAACACAAATTTGCAAATCCCAGAAATTTGTCGTGAGATGGATTAGAAGAGACACCTGCTTCTCCAGAATGGACCGAGTCCCGTTGAGTGTGCTTCTAGAGCAGAAAGGAAAGCAGGCAACTGGTCGTTGGAGGACTGGGGAGAGGGGCAAGAGGAGGGAAGGGAGAGACGCAGCATAACCGCATAACCATCTGTCTAGATGGTGGACAAAGGAAGCGGTCTCAGACCAGGGCTCGGCAGACATTTTCTGTGAAGGGCCAGAGTGTAAACAATTTAAACTCCATGGGTCATATGGTCTCTTTTGCAATGCAACCATTCACACAAGTAGCCACAAATAACACATAACAAATGGGCATGACTGTGTTTGAACAAAATCTTTGCAAAACCAGGCAGTGGGCCGGATGTGGCCCGCAGGCCATAGTTTGCCAACCCCTGTTTCAATGATTGTGTCTAATAATCCAAACATGCTTCAAAAAAGGAATTGAGAAAGTAAAAAGATGGTCTTGATGGAAGAAAACACCAACTGGAAGCCCTTCTTTGCTACAGCCTGAATTACCCACACCTTTTCTAGCAATCCAACCATGAATCAGAGTGAGGCTGGTGGGCTGCAGTGCGGTAGGGGGAAGTTTAGATCACTCAGGCAGGAATTGAAATGCTGAAAAGATCTTACCATAAAACAAACTCCACTATCCCCCGGTCCAGAGACAACCCCGGCCGCAGGGAGGGGCTGTAAACACAGAACTCTTTACCTCTTCTGGAGGAAACGCTCACATCTTATCTCCAGTGGCAAAGCCTGGGGGAAGGCCGTGTTATCCAAGTCCCTTTGAGGAATGGTACAATCTTTTGAGATGTTTTTCAGGAGTGGGTAGGCCTCGAAATTAAAATAGAAAACAGAATTTTGGATTTCAGCATCATCGGTGGATCCGGTTTCGTGGGGACAGTCATCTGCAATGAAAGAAGAACACCACACTCTCTATGATGATTGCTTACCTGACGGACTCTGTGGTCCAGCTGGGCACATGGGAGCTGCTCTCTGCTTACAAAGGCTGGGTCGTCTGGGTTGGGCTGTGAGGGGCTCACTTGCTCTGCAGGAGCGGGAGTCCGGAGAGCAGACCTTGCTGGCATTTTATCAAAGCACCCTGTGAGGACTGAGCTGCAGTATCGTTTGGCCTGTGGTGGAGGGGGACGCAGAGTGGGGGAGCTTGGTGGGATTACTCTCTGCTGTGTGAGAGGATGGAGAAAGTCGGGGAAGTGGTCAGCAGACCACAGGTCTTGGCATCACCCCAAGCGTCATGGTCCCCCTCTGTACCTCGGAGCAGGAAACATGGGGGGTATGAAGACACAATAAACACTGGCTTCCAAGGGACTGCCAGATGGAAGGATCTGGGGGGAGCAAAGGCACAGATGACTTCACGCTTGACCACATCCATGAGGCACACAGAGCCATTCTTAGAAAAGATCAGCACCTGGGAAGCAAAGAGATGGTGAGTGGGGACCTCTCCTGGACTCTGTCCCTTACAAGAAGGTGGAGCGTAGAGGTCGCCCCACTAAGAAATAAGAGGAGCAGCTGGACATAAAACATGGGAACAGAACTGATCTGGCCCTTGGGCACCCAGCCTCTGATCCATCCAGGGCTGCTGGGGAATCGCAGGCACGAGTGTGCTGAGTCCCCTGGGGCCACCCTCAGCAAACAGGCCTTCGTGCGCATGCTGCCTGCTCCAGGGCTGTGCTTCCCCTTTCGGCCGGGCCTCTCTTCCTGGTTCTTCCCCACATCTCCACTGAAGGCTCAGCCTCCACGTGGCCAAGATTCAGTCCCTCCCCTTGCTCCTGACGCCCTTCCTTCCCACCGCCTCGGAGACCCTGCTCAATCCAACAGCCTGAGATCCTCCTGGCCTGGGATCCCAGACTCTCTGTAGTGAACACGTACACTCACCCCTCCTTAGAAAGCCCCCTTTAACCCTGTGTCCTCCAGCTGCCGCACCACTGTCCCCTTCCTCCCACAAGAGGGTCTCTCGTCACCCTGTCCACTCCCCCACCTCCTGCCATCTGTCTCCCAGCCTCAGACACCTGTCTCTACCAGGCGCCTGGTTTCTCCTTAGCGCAGGATACTGTGTTCTCACCTGCACACTCTCCTCCCTGAGTGTGCAGAACCCACTTGTGGTTTTCCTCGGAGTTGCTCTCAGTCACTTCGTGAGTCACTCTCCTTGCCCTGCGGGTGATGGTCGTGCCCGCAGGAACCTCTTTACTCCCCTCCTCTCTTTGACTAGGGAACCTGCTGGAACCCACAGTTTCAACCATCACTCACCAACTCTAACTGGCTGCTGGGCAGGGAATCTACATTTGTAGCCCCGGGATCTCTCGGAGCCTCCCCTAGGGGTCCTACAGACCCCTCACCTCCTGCGGGGCCACAGTGGGACTCACGGACTGTCCAGGCCTGCGTTCCCCTCGGTGGGCCCGGAAGGATCAGGGAATCAGCGCTGCAAGTCGGGATCCACGGCGGTGATGCCCCCTCTCCTTCGGCTACAGCCGCAGACGGCGCGGACTGCGGAGTCCGTCTCCTAACATCGCTCTCCTTCCCTTCTCTGAATATGCCGCTCCCCTGCTCTGACCTCTCTGTTTCAAGCCCCATCCCGCACAAGGCCCTCCACAGTCTGGTCCCCCTGTCCCCGACCACAGGCTCCTCTGGTTCCACATTCCACAGCAATCTGACGCTGCAGCTACTTACTGCTGCGGGGCCTGGGACACTCGGTGCTCTCCGCCTCCATGGCGCTGCCTTCTCAACTCCTCTGCCTCAGCTCAGATGTCGCCTCCTCTGGAAAGTACCCCGCCCTCCCCTGCCACCCGTGTTTGCAGGCTGAGCTCGGGGACCCCTCCTTCTGTTCCGTGCGTTCATTGCAAGGTCATATCACAGCCTGTCTCATGTTCTAGGCCAGCTGCTTGGTGACTTGTCTGTCTTCCCGAATGAATTATGAGCTCTATAAAGGCAGGTACTTTCTCTTTTATATCTGTAAACTCAAAAGCTAGTCCAGCGCCTAGCGCATAGTGGGCCTTGAACAAATATTTTTTGAAGGAAAGATGAACACATTCACAAAAGAAGAACGAGAGGCCAGGGGAACCTACCATGCCAGGTAAGGCTGGGACTGGGGCCACGGCACAGATGGCTTCATCCAAGTGCTTTACGGGCCTATAGGACAGAAGACACACAGACAGTCTCCCACTTTAAGAGTTTTATAGTTTTGCTATCCTCTTCTAGGCATTTATCCTGCGGAAACTCAGGGAAACCAAGAGATATGTGAGGAGACTATTCACAGTAGCAAAAAATAAGGAATAATTCAGATATCTATTAGTAAGAGGATGCTTAAGTAATTGTGGAATACAGACACACAGCAATGAAAGTAAAAGAACTGGAGATAAGGCATCAATATGCGTGGCTCTCATGAACAGTGCTGCAAAGCAAGTCACAGAATAAAGAGCACTGAAAAGCAAACTGGACGATACATAGAATATGGTTCCATGTACAAGTTTCCTAAATATGCAGTTAAATAATACACTATTTAGAGATACAATCATACAAATGTAGTCCTTAAAGGAAAGAAAAGGAATGATGAATTTGGGAAAATGATATGGTAAATTGAAAAAACGATTGGCCACATTTAGCAGTGACTTCCATCGAAAGGTGGAGTCTATTTTTCCACGGCTTGAACGTGGGTGCAGCCATGGGATGTGCTTTCCCCCCTGGGACGTTAGCAAATGTAACATAAGCAGAAGCTTGAAAAGCATTTGTGCATTGGGCTGCCTTCTCTTGCTGCTAGGAGCGCACGTGAGGAAGCCCGAGCCGCTCTGCAGGAGAGGCCCTGAGGATAACCGGGGGCTCCTGCCAATAGCCTGCCAACTGCCAGGTGTGTGAGCGAGACCATCTTAGAGCTGCCAGGCCTAGCTGAGCTGCAAGCTGCCGGCAGGCACAGGTGAGAGCCTAGGCAAGACCAGTAGAAGAACTGACCAACTCAATCAGCCTAAATTGCTGACCTACAGAATCAAGGACTAGCAATGACTGTTTTCTTAAGCCATTATGTTTTGGGGTGGTTTGTTATACAGCAATGGGTAATTAATAAGGTGGTTCCTTTTGGGGAGGAGCAAGAAGGATGTGATGAGGGAGAGGCACACAGGGAGCCCTAGTGGAATTGGAAATGATCTATTTCCGTGGGTACAGGGGAGTTGATCTCACATGCACACAAACGTTGTATAGATTCATTTCCATGCATAAAATATTTTAAAATGTTTAAAAGAGAGATCCTTGGGGAAGCTGATAAAAGGTGATTTTGGCAGAAATTAGCCACCTCTTGGTCATATGGGATATGAAAGATGTTGTCTTGGTCTGTTTTCTGTTGCTTGTAACAGAATATCTAAAACTAGGTAATTTATAAAGAAAAGGAATTTATTTTTTTATAGTTCTGGAGACTGAGAAGTCCAAAGTTAAGGGACCACTGAGAGCAAGGTTAAAGCTCTCACAGCTGGTGAGATCTTTCTTGCTGATAGGGACTCTAAAGAGTCCTGAGGTGGTGCAGGGTATCACATGGTAGTGGCTGAGTGTGTTCACATGCTAGCTTTGGTCTCTTTTCTTCTTGTAAAGCCACTAGTTCCATACCCATGATGATCCATTAATCTATTAACCTATTAATCCATTAATGCATGAATGGATTAATCCATTCATAAAGGCAGAGCCTTCATGATCCAATCATTTCTTTTTTTGTTTTTCTTTTTGAGACAGGGTCTTGCTCTCCCCCCACTCACCAGCTAGAGTACAGTGGCATCATCATAGCTCACAGCAACCTCAGACTCCTGGGCTTAAGCAATCCTCCTGCCTCAGCCTCCCAAGTAGCTGGGACAACAGGCGTGCACCACCATGCCTGGCTAATTTTTCTATTTTTTGTAGAGAGAGGGTCTAGCTCAGGCTGGTCTCAAACTCCTGGCTTCAAGCAATCCTCCCCCACCTTGGCCGCCCAAAGTGCTAGGATTACAGAAATGAGCCCCCACACCTGGACCCAGTCATCTCTTAAAGGTCCAGTCACCTCTCAATATTGCCACATTGGGATTACGTTTCAACATGAGTTTTGGAGGGGATATTCAAACCATAGCAGATGTCATTTGTGCCATCATACAATTTTGTTGGAAAAATCTGTAAGATATATATGACAATGGTGATCTTGAGAAGCTCACTGGGAGAATGATGACTATAGGGAAATGGGCTGCAGTCAGGCAGGCGGTCAGATTTTACCATGAACTGGCATCATCTGTCTGGTGCATTATTTACCCCACCCTCCCCTCAAGCCACCGACCTCTCAACAAGCACACGGATGGTGGGTCCTTGCATCCTGTCGGCTTCCACCAGGTGGAGGGAAGCGTCTGTGCACAGCACCACACATTTCATTTGGGATCTCACTGGATCCCCAGGATACATATTCTGTCCTTTGTGGACCAAGAAGTATTTTAGGAAGTGAATGCTTTGGCAGAAACATCCCTCAGGAAGAGCAATGACCCCAAGAGGGAATCCTGGAAAAATAATTACAAGAGGAGGTGAGAAAAGTGGGTAGGGGGAGGCAGCCATGGGTGCAGGGTCTGTGCCCGGGAAGTATGTGAGGGACTTGCAGGGTCTGAGGGCAAGGTCAAGCAATGAGCTCCCTCTGCGAGTGGAACCAGTAAACCCAGCGCCCAATGGGAGAGAAGAGCCCCTGTCAGGGGAACCTTCCCGTGGTGGAAAGGAGCTGGGGAGGGCACAGTCAGTCCTGGAACGGAAGGAAGCTACGGCCCAGGCAGGGACTGAACTGCGGCTGCCCATGGGATGCCAAGGTGTGTGGACAGAGGGGGAGTGGTTTCAGAAAAGGAGGTGTGTGAGTGTGTAGCCAAAAAAGAATTTATCACTATCCAAAAAGAAAACAAGCTATTGGTCAAGGCAATGGTCTTCTTTCCTGAAATACCTTTTGCTTCTATAATAATGCTGTTGGTTCAATAAATAAAATTCAGGAAGGCTTTTAGTGATATTTCTTTTAGCACCATGTGGGAGAACGTCCTCCAATTTGAAATAACCACTGGATTCTTCAGACAGAGACAGCCCAAGAAAGGCACTTCACTGGCTTGACGGATGCCCCCCGAGACCAGCCAGCTCCCCCGAGTGATTAGCAGTCCCCAGCGAACAGGGCACTAGCTCTGACTCTCCTCCCCCACCAGGAGGGCTGCCGCTACGCCTCCACTCTCTAGGGAAACACATTTCCAGCTGTAAAATGGCAAACCACTGATTCATTCATTGCTTTTTAAAACGTTTGGTGAGAGGCAGATAATTCCTTAGAGACCGATCAATTTAGGGTACAGAGATACTATTGATTTCTATACCTGCAAAGCAGGACCCTGGAACCCCACCAAGGTGTCATCCACCCAGAATAGCTACTGGTCTTGCTTTGACCGCTTTATAGGTCCCTTGGCTCTGATACCAATAGTGATCCTGCTGACTGGGGTGGACGTGCAATGGCAGGAAACATGGCAGGCTTAGTTTGAGGACCTGGGGGCTGGGAGGAGCAAGGCCGGGGTCACATGTTCCTCTGCACTATGCTGGAAGACTTCTTCACTGGAGTGCAATAATGAAGACAACATTGTACTTCCAGGACCTGGTACAGTGCCGGGCACAGAGCGGGCACTCGATAGATACATGGGCAATAGGAAGCATTAGCATGTATTATGTTCAATAAATGTTTGTTGAATGAATGAATGATGGGAAAGCAGGACCAGCTCTCCAAGATGACTTTAAGAATTCAGAGGTAACAGAAGGCCCAGAGACTGCAGGAATTCAGGGCTCCTGCAGTCTCACTGCCCAGAGTCCCCACCCAGGGGCTAGGCAGAGAGGCAGGGAGGGCTCACCTTCGGCCAGGTCCCAGAGTGTAAGCACGCCATCCTCGCAGGCCAGCACCAGGTAGGAGGAGGAGCAGCTGAGCTGAGAGACTGCAATGGGCGCGGCACAGGGCCACACGCCCTCGGGGTCTAAGGGGAAGGACACCACTCACCAGGGTCCCCCACGAGACCCTGCGCCTGCCCATCACTTCACCTGGACAACCTGAGACCTGGACTGGCTTGGCTGTTCAGGGCCTGGGCACTAGGAGCACCTGTGTGGACTCACCACCTCGCTCCTCTCTGCGAAGTGCTATTCTCCTTCCTTACGAAGACATAGTAAGAAGTCACACTATTGTTACTCTACAGCTAACTCGGAATGAGCACTTCCTAGGTGCTGGACACTGTCAGGCACTTTACATGCATCGTGTCATTGAATTCTCACAAGGTTCTGTGAAACAGGTCCCATTAGTAGCCCCATTTGACAGATGAGGAGACTGAGGTGGAGAAGCAAGTGACTTGCCCAAGGCCACTCAGTCAGTACAGAAGTGGAGATTGGCTAGCGTTTCTGTTGACCAAAAGAAAAAAAAAAGCCATGCTGGCTGGGAGAGGCACAGTAGGGCATAGAAGGAAAGAAATTTCTCCTTTGTGAATTTCCAAACGTTACTTTGGAAATATAATATTAAAGCATAACAAATGTACAGCTGAAGGAACTATTACAAAGTGAACTTGTTCATGTAACTGCTTCTGTGAATCTGTAAAACTAAAACAACCTATGCTTCCTTAGTGCCTCTCAATTTCAAAGAGCTCTCACACACAGAAACTCTCTGGGTTTGCTGTTCTCAGCAAATGCATACAGTAGATAGCGATGGCGTGTGTCACGTGAGATAACAGAGGACTGGGGCGTGAGGTGACTGGCCTGAGACTACGCGGTCTGCAGACAGCGGGGCTGGGACAAGCCCTCTCTCTTGCTACCTTAGCTGCCTAAGGAGGCCTGTGGACCTGACTCTGGGCTTTGTCCCTGCTGATCTTTAATAAATATGACAGTTCAGAGACATTTTGGGTCACACTATAGCCACCACTGCCCCCACTTCTGCCTGCATGGCTATGGTCCCCTAAAGTGACACTGATATGTCAGTCACATGCTCTCAGCTGTGCTGGAGAAGGACATGTTCTCAGAGCCCTGAGCTTAAGCAACTCCCATCTCAGCAGTTAAGTACCAACTTTATCCTTCAGACTTCGGTTCAGTGAATAGAGGAAAAAATTGTGACTTCCGGTCCAGTGTATGCCAAGGACACAGGCTACTCCTGGGAAAGAAGAGAGGAAAGGGTATCACCTAAGGAGTGTGGGTGGCCTTTACGTTGCACAGAAGGTGTTTGCACAAAAGGTACTTGGTTTGAAGTCTGAGGTGGTTTGTTCTCATAGGCAGCACCCGACAGAAGGGCGAGCTTCCTGAGAAAGAGGGGCTGGGCACCCCCTGAGGACTGTTCCTAGGACCCGCTTGCCTTCCTGCGTAGGGAGCAGTCACAATTGCCCCTCGGCTACTTTAGCATCTTCTGGAAAATTCATGTTCACTTGGATGTCAGTGTTTAAAATAACATTTTCTTTTCTTTTTTTCAGAGATGGGGTCTCCCCAGGCTGGAGTGTAGTGGTGTAATCATAGCTCTCTGTGGCCTTGAACTGCTGGGCTCAAGCAATCCTCCTGCCTCAGTCTCCCAAGTAGCTGGGACTACAGGCATGTGCCAGCACACTGAGCTAATTTTTCTTATTTTTTGTAAAGATGGGGCCAGGCTATATTGCCTAGGCTAGTCTCAAACTCCTGGCCTCAAGTGATCCTCCTGTCTTGGCCTCCCAAAGTGCTAGGGTTACAGGCATGGGCCACCGCACCTGGCCTCAATAACATTTTCTCCAAGATGAATTCATATCCAGAAGCAGCCTGGTGGATGTGTGCTCATGGCCTTCTCTACGGCAGACACACTCCCTGAAGGCAGTGGCAGCCTCCACTATCAGGGAGTCTGTGCTCGGGGACATAGATTCAAACAGAGACTGTTCTATAGCTGGCAACCTAATTTCCCCCTTCATCGTCTCCTATAATGCAAGGTTCGTCATGCAGAGTGTCGCTAGGAGGGCTTGCTGAGGGATTTCCCCTGGTGATCACTTGCTGGGACAACTACCCGCTTCATGTTCATTTACCTGAGGGGCTCTTGACTTCTGTTGGCATGGCGATTACGCAGCTAGGAAGCAGGAAGTGGAAGGTGGCCATGCTGGGAAAGAAAGAGACATGAGTCAGAGCCATGCAGACTCCTTGGCAAGGAGAGATACAGGCAGTGTCTTGGCACTACGATCAGAAGCAGTCAGGGTGCACCTGCTTGGGGATACAGGGCCATGCAGCCATCACGTTCCAGGTGCTGGTCCTGGCGGGATGTGCAGACCTTGGACACTGGTGAGGCAGGTCAGGTGGAGCTCGGAGTCACTCCCAGGCCAGTGTGGTGCAGGGCGGAGCTCCTGCCAGACAGGGCTCCCTTACGGAGATCAGCCTCCGTTTTCAGGGAAGATCCCTTAAAGAGCAGACTTGAGCCATCGGAAGACAACCTGCAGTGTGCTGATAAACAGCGTCTCTTAAAAAAAATAAAAGCCCTGATTCTAGGTTTGCATATATTCATGGTGTGAATACTCCCACAATGGACAATTCACAGGGGTTTAACAACTGGCCTACAAAATCCCTCAATATCTCACTAGGCTGCAAGAGCCGGCTCCAGGACACACAGGACCTTGTCGTGGCTCCAGCCAGTCACAGGTGGCTACCATTAGGGCTTAGCCTTAGGACTTCGTGCCCTGAAGTGAGAAAATTCAAGGTCCACTTGACAGCAAGATGAGAGGTTTCACTTTTCACGTGAAAACAAGGTGAGGAGAGCTAGTTCCTAAAACCACCTCCACCGCAGAGATTGCAAAGACTGGGGCTCAGTTTTTACTGTCCCAACATGTGGTTAATGAGGACTAAGTGCTGGCTGCAATTAGAAAGGAATGTGTTAAAATAATTGTATACCTGCACTGTGTTACATTTACAAAGGCAGGAAGGACGTGGAGAAAAACTTTATTTCTGTCTTTAGGATCTTCTGTGTTTTTTAGATAACCAGGAAGAAAATCCTTTTAAAGAGATGTCATACATAAAACCATAAAATAAATTCTATTTCTCATCTCCATAGATATCTAGTCCTTCTTTTAAATCCATGTTATCTGAGTCGGTGCCGCAGCACAGGCGCCCTGACTCCCTGAGGCTCATTTTGCAGATGCTGAAATTGTGCAGTTCCCAGTCATGACTGCACCAACCGGCGACCTGGAGACTGGAGCGGCTGATCAAATTGCATACTCACTGCTGTATGGTATTGGAAATGGATCTGCCTTTGGTAAAGACCAGCCTGTGATTCTTGTGCTGTTGGATATCACCCCACGATGGGTACCCTGGATAGTATCCTAATGGAACTGCAAGGCTGTGCCCTTCCCCTCTTCAAAGATGCCACCACAACAGATAAAGGAGAGGGTGCCTTCAACGACCTGGATGTGGCCATTCTTGTGGGCTTCAAGCCAAGAAGGGAAGGCATGGAATGGAAAGATTTACTGAAAGCAAATGTAAAAATCTTCAAATGCCAAGGTGCAGCTTTGGAGAAATACGCCAAGAAGTCAGTTAAGGTGATTGTCGTGGGTAACCCAGCCAACACCAACTGCCTGACAGCCTCCAAGTCAGCTCCATCCATCCCCAAGGAGAACTGCGGTCGCTTGACTCGTTTGGATCACAACCTAGCGAAAGCTCAAATCGAACTTAAACTTGGTGTGACTGATGATGATGTAAAGAATGTCATCATCTGGGGAAATCATTCCTCAGCTCAGTATCCAGATGTCAACCATGCCAAGGTGATACTGCAAGGAAAGGCGACTGGTGTTTATGAAGCTCTGAAAGGTGAGAGCCGGCTCCAGGGAGAATTCATCGGGCCTGTACAGCAGCACCACCCAGGCTCAGAAACAACCAGGGCAACATCTGCTGCGAAAGCCATCTCTCCCATGTCAGAGACATCTGGTCTGGAACCCCAGAGGGAGAGAATGTGTCCATGGGCGTTATCTCTGAAGGCAACCGCTATGGTATTCCCAAGGATCTGCTCCACTCATTCTCTGTTGCAATCAAGAATAAGACCTGGGCCGGGCGCAGTGGCTCACGCCTGTAATCCTAGCTCTCCGGGAGGCCGAGGCGGGCAGATTGTTTGAGCTCAGGAGTTCGAAACCAGCCTGAGCAAGAGTGAGACCCCGTCTCTACTAAAAATTAGAAAGAAATTAATTGGACAACTAAAAATATATAGAAAAAATTAGCCGGGCATGGTGGCACATGCCTGTAGTC